>JAWNZC010000423.1:927500-1015000 GCA_035771165.1 Paragorgia papillata
ATGTATATTTTCTATTAACTATGACCGAACTCAATGCAAATAAGCGTAGCATATTGTTTAGGCTAATTTGCATCGAGTTCGGTTCATGTAAAGTTCGACGTTTGAACTTGGCCTTAGGGAGAGAATAATAAAAGCCCCTGGAAATCACTTACCACATGCAATTACTTCCACTCTGAAACAGGCTGCAGTATAGTACGTTACCGGATGAAATGCTATATAAGTATAAGTTTCAATAAGTGGCACTGGAGTATCTAGAAAATGTGTCACCATAGTACTGCCATCAAAATTTCCAGAGAGAATCTACAAAAATGATAAAAATAGAGAGCAGAAATAAAATAGATCAGGTACGAAACCCGTTTAATCCTTCCATCGCTTTCCAAAACGTCTCTCCTTAAGGGTCCGTTTACACGTGCGATTTTTGATGGGATAAATATCGCCAACTTCTAATTTAGATGTATGTTAAATAGAAAAACAGTCCGCGGATTATACCGTGGTTTCATATTCCTCACTTTTCTGCTCGTTCGTAATTGCTTAACATGCCTCTAAAGCCTGGTTTCCATATAGCCGTAAGAGCCGGTGGCATGGCTGCGGCAAGGGGCGATGGTCCAATCATAGACAGTGCTGAATTAGCCAGCAATAAAAAGCTGTATGCGATTGGACCATTGCCTCTTGCCGCAGCCATGCCGCCGGCTCTTACGGCTATATGGAAACTGGCTTAAATTCGTCTATTGTGCGACGTTTAGCGCAGGCTTAAGAAAACACAACGACTACGGCAACGTGTTTTAACAATATAATTTTATGTCAAATACAAAGAACTTTTGCGAATGACGGTCCCAAGAGTAATCTTTACGCCGTCATGGCTCTGTTGACAACGTATCTGTTGACAACGTATAGAAAAAGCATTTTTACGTTGTAAAGACAACGCGGAATCCGAGTCACTTCCTGAAGCCTTGGAAAAGCTTAGCCGTATTCTCGCGACTAACATGCATAGATTGAACAAGTGTTTTTTTCCAGGAATTTAAGAACAAAACGAGTCCGTGCGATTAAGTATCTTAAAATTTGAACGTATAAATACACCACAATTTAATACCACTGTTAAACTTTCTACCGTAGCCGTAGTCCGTTGTCTGAATCTTTAAAATCCCTAAATATGTCTTCCCAAACGGTGGACTCCAAATTCCCAAACCCTTATAGTCCCATGCCACTCTGCCGCTCCTAATCCCTTGCTGTCCCTTCGTGCTCAGCAAAAACATTGAAAAGCTGCCGTTTGGGAAGACACAGAGTTGCCTACGGACGAGGCTAAAAATCGCATCAAAAATCGCACGTGTAAACGGGCCTTAACGAATAACGAGTAAAATCGGCTGGCGTTAATCAAACTTTAAGACACGTTAATTTAGTCACTATAACGGTTAATTTAGTCACTAAGCACATATTAACCATACCTTGTTAACAATATCTGTATATTAATTATTTGAAAGTTTTCATGGCGATAATGTAATATAAATAAGTTTTGTGGAAACACCACGTAAAAAAAAAAAGAAATAAGAAAAGAAATTAAAAAAATTAAAAAAGCAAATAAAATAAAATAAGCAAAGAAATATTTTACGTGGTGTTTCCACAAAACTTATTTATATTATATAATATCTGTATAAATATGACAAATTACTCGACTGCTCTTGTAAATTTACTTATTTTTTTAAAAGTGCAAATAAAACTTTACTTTTAAAGACAAACTTAATTTTCGTGACACAGCCCTTTTAATAAGTCCTTGCTTACTATAGTGCACTGAGACTTACCTCCTGGGAGCCAGCGGTGAGAGGTGCCCAGGTGGTCGACGACGTTTTCCAAAACAACTTGTGTGACTGTGTGTAATAATTTTCTGTGTCATTTTTAAGACCTTGCGTAATGGTACCAACTACTACTATTTTAAACCTTCTGCATACTGATACACGAAAATTTACAGTGGGGTCCTGCATGCAGAATGCAGCAGCACCATTCAACCGGCCTTTTTCAGGTGTGTATCCAGCCATGGATGATGAATACGAAAAGAAATAGTGATTCCCATATCCTGGGTTGGCGACACCATATGTTTGGAAACAAGAATCCACTGAACCATCAACTAAAACGAAAAATAAATTCAATAGACAACTTTATATAGATATAAACTATATATAAAAATGTATACAATAATTTAAATAGTACGTGCGTTTTTATTGGTAGATAGCCATGATCTATAAAAAGAGACAGATGCACAGATTACGTCACTGACGTGGTCTGATTGCTCTAAACCAATCACGGATCTCGACTGTGTTGTGACGTCCTCTGTGCATCTATAACTGAACAGACAACGGCAAAATGGAATCTATTTTTTGTTAAATGGATATATTATATAGATATAGATATAGACTATATTTAACAAATAGATTCCATTTTGCCGTTGTCTATTCAGTTTTATACAATACCCTGGTTGCTATGCGTGTTTTCATTGGTTGTTGTCCATGATCTATTAGAGGACAGACGCATGGTCACGTCAGATCACGTCAGCTGACTTGCTTTTTTCCTTTTTCATGCCCCAAAATCCGGCAAGAGTTTCGACAAAAACCTTTTAAACTTTTATTGTATAAAACAAATAGATTCCATTTTTTTGTTGTCTGTTCAGTTATAGATGCACAGAGGACGTCACAACGTGGTAAGAACATCAGTGACCCACTCGACTGCGTCTCGTGGGCCACTTTTTTGTTCTTACCACGTTGTGACGTCATCTGTGCATCTATAACTGAACAGACAACGGCAAAATGGAATCTATTTGTTAAATAGATGCACAGATGACGCACAAAATGCACAGAACAAAAAAGTGGCCCACGAGACGCAGTCGAGTGGGTCACTGATGTTCTTACCGTTGTGACGTCCTCTGTGCATATATAACTGAACAGACAACAAAAAAATGGAATCTATTTGTTTTATACAATACAATATTAGTAATTATTAGTAAAAAAATAATAATTTTTATACAAATAGAAAAATTATGTTTTAACAGAATTTCCGGGGAATTGAAAAAGATAAATCACTTCATCTGGCGTGATCTATACAAATCAAGCAACGTCATTGGCTCGTGGTGTTGCATTGAGATCCGTGATTGGTTTAGAGAAATCAGACCACGTCAGTGACGTAATCTGTGCATCTGTCCTTTTATAGATCATGGCTATCGACCTATAAAAACGCACGTACTATTCAAATTATTGTATAAATAGATATAGACTATATATAAAGACAACTTTATATAGACAACTCGATAAAACAAAAGTTAGTCTGTCTTATTTGAAAGAATACTTAAAATGAAAGAGTGACATCTTTTGTACGTTGCCTTGCTTCGTTCAGTTGAGATATTTCAGTTTGTTTGATATGCAAATTAAATATTTTGATATCATGTTTGGTGTTGTAGCGGAAACACACCACACGCTTCCTTAAACTATCAGCTTAATCTATAAGCAATCAGCTTATAAACAACTTATATCTTAAAGATTGTTGATAAATCTAAACAATTAGATGCGTGAATTAAGTCGTATAAGTTGTAAATGCCCATACAGTTCGGTCGCTCATATTCGCTCTTAGTTTATTAATGCATAAATTATCTTTGATGTGCGGTTATTGACCTTGCATATTAAATGACCTACTATATCGCTTTAAAACTACGTCTAGAATACCATTTTTTTGTTGAATAACGACAAATATCGTCTGTGTTATGATTAAACTAAGTCGGTTAGTGACCTTAACCTCGGTCACTACGCTGGTTATATTACCTACGGGCCTACGGCCCTCGGGGTTAATAACCAGCGTAGTGACCTCGGTTTCGGTCACTAACCTATACATATTGTATATATTACTAACAAATGACTACCTGGACATCCATACACTTCAACCCGCATGCAGGCGTATTCACCAACAAATGCCCCAACACGAAATTGCATTTGAACAGCTTTCAAAGGTGGTTGGATCGGGGTATATTCATTTATGTAACCTGGATTTGTATTCAGATTGGTAATCTGTAGGTGAAAAAAAAAGAAGAAAAGAAAGAAAAAACGGTTTTAATAAATACTTGTTTGAACACATCGGCGCTCTAACCATAGGTAGCCCAAGCACACTGTGTGAGTATATATATAGTAACGTTAATACTATATTCTATTTTATAATTGATTTATTTTATATGGCATAGAAATGCATACTGTTTAATACCATTTAACTGTTCATATCCTCTTTCATAAGATCAATATGTATCTATATGACTTGTTCGTGACCATAAAATTGAGCGGTGTTTTAATAATATAAATAAATACAGCTACTCTACATTACCCCCTGCTGTGTTCAGCTCGCTTAACCGTCGGATAAACATTGTTATATTACTATTTTTACCGCAAAATATACAGGAGAATCAAATTTACTGTTCAGACTAACTGCTTACTTAATATACCATGTAAATGGAAAAATTCACACATATATAACAATGTTTATCCGACGGTTAAGCGAGGTGAACACAGCAGGGGGTAATGTAGAGTAGCTGTATTTATTTATTTATATTATTAAAACACTGCTCAATTTTATGGTCAACGAACAAGTCATATAGATACATATTGATCTTATGAAAGAGGATATGAACAGTTAAATGGTAATAAACAGTATGCATTTCTATGCCATATAAAATAAATCAATTATAAAATAGAATATAGTACTAACGTTACTATATATATACTCACACAGTGTGCTTGGGCTACCTATGCTCTAACAATTGATTTATTGAGACACGGTCAAAGTAGACTGTACTACAGTCCCTTTTAGGTGTTGGGGGAAGAGGACGACGAGAGCGGGAGGCGAGCGACGAAACCAGTCAGTTGCCGTTACTTTTCCTTACTGCGATTGGTCAGTTATAGCGTTTGAGGGCAAAATGTTTTGCCCTCAAACGCTAATTGACCAATCACAATAAGGAAGAGGTCAGGGTCACGTGGGGGGTGAGACAAGCCCATTCAGACTCTTATTACATGCCGATGCAATTCCAGATCAAGCTACAGAATAATCATACATGTGCATTCCTAATTTATTAGTCGACGGGTAACAAATACACGGCAACGTTACAAGGTGTTTGCTTGCTAATTTTAATAGCCAAACTCACGGAATGTAAAGCCCTAATCAAACGAGAACGCAAGTCATCGCAAGTTGGCAGTCTGAAATTTCTGTGGCGGTCGTTCAAACACCCAAATTAACAAAATAAAGGTTTCATGAGTGTTTTAAACAAGTTTTAACTTTGTCACGGTACATGATATCTTCGGGAAACTATTCAGAGCGGCTGGCTGAGATAGCGTGACTGCCAACTTGCGATGACTTGCGTTCTCGTTTGATTAGGGCTTTAAACAGTAACTAGTTACAGGTTTGTTAATGTTATAGCACTGCTTGTTCCTGCGGTAGTTCGAGGCAGGAATATAACAAAACAAAACAAAACAAAACAAAACAAAACAAAACAAAACAAATAATCATGCATGCTTACCAAAACAGGATACTCCTGAAATGTACTGTTTTGCGATAATCGTGTGGCTATTTTATATTCCGATACGTAATTATTTCCATTAGGATCGCCTTGAGTTGCCACACCAGTAATCACCATCAAATTATTGAAGTGAATTTCGAGACGGGGTTGTCCATCTGACAGGTCCGCGCACCACGCGGAATTTGGGTCTTTCAAGCGACCATATTTAGCAGAATAATACTCGTTAACAGAAGAGGAGGCATTCATGTTGTCGTTAGGTATAGTACCTACTGCATTAACTCCAATTGCTTTCAGGCATTTGATCTTTTCGGCTGTAAACGTAAAATATTGTTCGCCGTTTTATTAAGGCCTGACCAAACGCTTTATTCAACATCGTTTAACATTGTTGAATTCAACATGTTGAAAAGCGTTTGGCCACCCTTGTTGAATGATGTTGAACGTTGTTGAATGGTGTTGAATGATGTTGAACGAAATTTGAACATGTTCAAATTTTCGTTCAACACACATTCAACATTTCTGTTGTTCTCAAAATGTTGAAAGGTGTTGAACGCATTTGGCCACATGTCATTCAACTTTGTTGAACAGAGGATATGCGCCATGCGGGATATTGGGCCATTTAAATGAAGAAAATAAGTCGCGACTTAATTAAGACGTGTCCTAACGCGTCACGAACACACTCATATAAACGATCAATTTCTAATAAGTCGCGACTTATTTTGGACTAGCTTTCAACCCTGTTCTTATTTTAGTCGCGACTTACTTTGGTCCCGAACAAATTGACCATTTATACGGGCCTATACGAGTGTGTTCGCGACTTAAATAGGACGCGTCTTAAGTCGCGACTTATTTTCTCTGTTTAATGGCTCTATTTTGGAAAAGCCGCGGAAAGACTGACAGAGTCCTTTTTGAGTCATCCCTTTTGTGCCTTTTAGTGACGACCTAATTATGCACTGAAGAACGTTCAGCTCCTCGCAATGGGGGCTGAAAAAGCAAGTTGAAGATCTAAGGAATATTTAACATTTTTGAAACGTCAGCAGGCTTCTGCATGTTTAACATTACGGTCATTTATACGGGAGAAAATAAGTCGCAACTTAAAGGGGGGATTAGCATTAAAAATTAAGTTTGTCTAATTTGAAAGAACTCATAAAATTGTAATAGAAGATCCTTTACAACTTTTTCGTATCTTTCTGCGTTTTCAAGAAATTTCAATTTGTTTGATATGTAAATGAGATGGTCTCTGACGTCAGGAGTGGGGTAATATATTTTCATACAGAGCAAAATCACTTACATATCCAGTAGCGTCGAGAGGGGGGGGTAGGCGGGGTAATTACCCCGGGGCCCGGGGCCCGAAGGGGCCCGCAAAAAATTCAGTCTATGAAGATATATCATATATTATAACATTAATTATCAAAAACTTACCGCTGGGGCCCAGCAAAACCTTGGTATAGTAAGTTGATCATTGCGGGGAAACTTTCTGGTCCTGGCTTAGTATTCGTAATAATAATATAATATTTTGTCAAAACTAACGGAGTTACGGGCCCCAGTCCCAGCCTAGCAAAATGTTCGGGGACATAAAATTTACGTCAACGGAAATATTTTGTAGCTGCTTTCAGCTTTCTGGACAGAGTAACTAGTAGACAAGTCAAGGCAAAACGTAGGGCCCCACCGCCTCAGTGATAAGCTAACTTTAGTTGGATTTGATTACTTGAACTTTGAATCTGAGGACTTGCATTTCGTGGATCATCGCTCAGGATTGGCGACGTTCACAATGGTAATTTTCTTGGTTTGTTAGAACTCCTAGCACATTATGACCCTCTACTAGAAGAGCACGTCACCAAAGTCAAAGTAGCGCAACAAAAAGGAGAACGATTGCAAGCTCACTACCTTTCACCAGAATCGCAAAATGAGTTCATTGGCTTCTGTGCTGCTAATGTTAGGAGATACGTTTTGGATGAACGAGAGCATGCAAAGTACTACTCCGTCATGGCTGATGCCACCCCAGATGCTAGCCATATAGAACAAACGACATTCATCCTGAGATACCTGACAAGAGAGAACGAGAGTTACGTGGTCCGAGAACGCTTTTTGGCCTTCGTTGATTGCTGCCATAAAACGGGGATTGAGATTGCCAATCTAATCCTGGAAACACTGAATGGATATGGCATACCAATCGCTGATTGTCGTGGGCAAGGCTACGACAACGCTGCAAATATGTCTGGCAAATACAACGGTGCTCAACAGCATATCCTTACCATCAACCCCTTGTGCTTATACTCTCCTTGTGGCTGCCATTCATTAAATCTGTGTGGAGCGGATTCTGCTGCAAGCTGCACCGTGGTCCGTGGCTGTTACCTACTTTGGCATGGTTCAAACAGTCTACAACCTTTTTTCCAGTAGTCCTCAACGATGGCAGATTTTACAACGTCACATCGCATGCTCTCTGCATGGCTTGTCTGGCACAAGATGGACGGATCGTGTTGCTAGTGTCCGACCATTCGCAGCTCATCTACCTGGCCTAAAACTGGCACTACAAGAGCTCCTGTCTCTGAATCTTACTCCGAAGACAGCAACAGATGTAAATGGGTCCATAAAGTACGTGTCATCGTTCACCTGCCTTGTAATGTCTTCCGTGTGGTTAAAAGTCCTAGTAGCTATTGACCAAAGGAACCAAATCATCCAAGCAAGGAAAGCAACAATTGATGTCGAAGTGTCAAACTTAAAGAGTCTACTTAAAGACCTTAAAGAGCTGCGCGAGAAATGGCCTTTGGTTTTAAAGGAATGTAAATTAGTGGCCAATGCTGCGAACATTTCAACAGAATTTCCATCAAAGCACAAAAGAAGGCGAAGAGCAGCTTTTTTCAACGGACCTCAAGATGAGGAAATGGAGGAATCAACTACTGATGATCGAAGTGCTGAGAGCGAAGAGGAGCGTGCATTCAAGCAGAATGTATTTTACGTCATCGTGGATTCTGTAATAGCAGGCTTAACAACACGCTACGATTCCGCAAACAGCATCAATGATCTCTATTGCTTTCTTTGGCAGTATTTGCAACTATCGGAAGACCAAATTCTTCAGGCTTGTGAAGTTTTGGGAAAGAAGTATCCCGATGATATTTCCCAAAACGAGTTGGGAGAAGAGGTGCTACATCTTAAAGCCATCCATAGCGCTAATTTTGGAAAAGAATCTTTGGGTCCTCTTAAGCTTTTGAACACTATCAGAAATTTCAAGTTGGACGAGATCTTCTGCAATGTCTGTACTGCGTTGAGGATGTTCTGCACCTTGCCCGTTACCGTAGCCTCCGCTGAACGTTCGTTTAGTAAGCTGAAACTCATCAAGAACTTTTTGAGAACCACTATGGGTCAAGGAAGACTGAACGATCTCGCAATGTTGAGCATCGAGGCTGAACTTGCAAAGCGTATTGACTTTCAAGACATTATCAGTGACTTTGCTGTCAAGAAGGCACGCAAAGCTTCTTGCTAAAACTACACTGACGTTTCAAGACCGTAGTATTGTACAAACTGTAATCTGTTTATTTTTAATATTTGCTTTTTATGTTTTTGACTGTTGTTAAGAAGGCAAGCAAAGCTTTTTTGCGAACCAAGCCTACAAAGTATATTAACTGCAATAACTGAAGAAAGTAGTATTAGAAATGACAAAGATTCAGAGACTATATTATCTGCTTTTTGACAGTTTTTGTACGTAACGTATTTTATAAGTGAATAAATCACCAAAGAAAATGCGAATGCGATGGTTTGCGTTTGGTTTGTTCACTTCACAATAACGCTATTGAAACTAAAAATATCGGAGGGGGGCCCGCACGCAAATTATGACCCGGGGCCCGTTCTGGCTCTCGACGGCCCTGTATGTATAACATGAAATGTTCAGCGTCGCAAGGAGTTTTTATGTGCACAGTTTCAAATGATTTCGCAGAACTAACTTAGAGATATAACTGGTTTTGCTACATGTGAAAATATTTTACCCCACACCTGACGTCAGAGACCATCTCATTTACATATCAAACAAATTGAAATTTCTTGAAAACGAAGAGAGATACGAAAAAGTTGTGAAGGATGTTCTATTACAATTTTTTGGGTTCTTTCAAATTAGACAAACTTAATTTTTAGTGCTATTGCCCTTTAAAAAAGACGCGAACACGCTCGTTTAAACGGTCCGAATTTCTAATAAGTCGCGAGTAATATTATGGACTAGCTTTCAACCCTGTTCTTATTTTAGTCGCGGCTTACTTTGTTCGCGACTTACTTTGTTCACAAACAAATTGACCATTTATACGAGTATGTTCGTGACTTTTTCTTTTGTCTCATGCGCTCTGAGCTGGAACTAATCAGAAATCTATTGAATTCGAACAAAAGAAAGTCGCTTCGCGCGAAAAAAATCGCCTGGTGGAAAACCGGCTTTAAATAGGATGCGTCGTCTTAATTAAGGCGCGACTTATTTTCGCCCGTTTAAATGGCCCTATTATATTCTTACTATGTTCGCACAATTCTCCACCATAACCAATCTCACACTTGCAGGCCAGTGATCCATTAGACTGCACAACACAGGAACCGTGTACGCAAGCGAGGTCGCAGGAAACGGCTGAAGACTCTGAAATAAACCATGGGATTAAAATAAGTCTTTCATGCAGTTCAAAAAATAGATGAATGCGCGGTACCCTGAAGAATTATCAGCAGGCATCTAATGTTCAAGTAGTTATTTTCCGCCTGTGCACGAATTGGTTCGTTAGGTGCGAAATTAATAAGCACGAAACACTACAAGGAGTACAAGATATGGGATATACTTCCAAATCAAAAAATGAGTTAAGAACTAAATTAAACAAATCGCGATTAAGCCAAATTTAAGATCTAACGACTCGGACTTTATCTATTTTTAACAAACTTTTGTAATTTTGTAATTTTACAAAATCTCAGTAATCATATATATATACGTCTACACCTTGCGCTTGGCTCCTATTCGATTTTAAAACCTATGTTGTAGTGGTGCATGCATTCCGTGTGATTTGCGCGTGTATTCTATAAGTATTTTCTGGCATCTTACTTACCAAAAAACTCGCAAAGATCAGCACTGTATAATCTACGCGTGATGTTACATGTGATTTAATATGACATGATAATCTACATGTGATTTAATATGACGTCGGATTTTAAATGTCATGTTAAAGTGCTTATGCAGCGATAATGAAGTTCAAAAGAAACTCTCTTGTTTGAGGAAAATGTTTGAATTTATAAAGATGGACGTTTACAGTTCGTCCTTATCTCACTTTGTTCTTGAAATATTGAGATTGTTTTATATGTAAATAGCATCACTTAGACGTCACACTGCATAATGACTTGTTGGGAAATCGTGAATATCAATTTGAGATTGATTAATTCTTTGAAAGTTTTCATGGCGATACAGTAAAAACCCGCTAACAAGAACCTACCACTATTAAGAACCTCAGGCTGAAATTAAGGATTTATTTATATAAGAATATATAAGAATATAAGAACCTATCCCAGGCTGATTTGGTAAAATGTAGGTTCTTGTTAGCGGGTTTTTACTGTAATGTAATATAGAATGGCTCTGATGAAGGCCTGAGTCAACAGGCCGAAAGCTTAGCAAATAAATATTTTACGTGGTGTTTCCACAAAAATAATCTATATTAATTTGAGATTATTTAACAAAATCACTTTCAACTGTGCATGTGCTTCTGTGTATCGCAGGACACTATACATGAAAAGTTTCAAGTGATTTACTTGAATTATTGCAAGAATATATATATATATATGTGTACTATTTATAAACCGCGCAGGAGGGCTTTATCGGATATAAAACACGAGGCGATAGCCGAGTGTTTTAGAGCCGATAAAGCCCGTACTGCAATGTTTTTAAATGGCTTCTAAAAAGAATCACTTCATACGTTCATTGGCGTAGTAATTTTGAAAATTAAGCTTATGTCAGCCGTTAAAAACCAGCGAGAAACTTAGAGCGAGTCTATATCACATATATAGATCCGATACGCTCATGATTTTTCTTTGTGTTTTCCTCATGAATTATTAATGGCTTTTAGAAATATATATATATATATATATATATATATATATATATATATATATTTCTAAAACGTCACGGCGGCCATATTGGTGTACCAAAACAATGAAATGGCGGCCATATTGGTGTACGGTATGGGAATTAGCTCTTTCTTATTCAAATATTTTGTATTGTTTCACCACCCCAATGGGGCCACCGATCACGTGAGTGAAAACGATCTATAGCCAAATAATAAACGATTTATTAACCTCGTTTACTCGGTCTGTACGGGAAAATATCAGACCTCGGTCTTTTTTTGTACGAACCTCGCCTGCGGCTCGGTCCGTACTGTCAAGACTTCAGTCTGATATTTCCCCGTAATATATATACATTAAAACTCAAAGATACAAAAATCCGAAAAAAACTCAAACTCACGAGGTCTGAGCTGAGCGACGTGTCCTCCTGGTCGACACAGTGTGTGTGTGCCAGTGAACAGGAGGGTTATTCCGGTATGGTTTTTGTGCGAGCACAAAAGCTATCCGGAATATTGTGACCAGAGCTTGAATGCCATATAGTTAGTTACCAATGAAAATTTAAATTACATAGCGAGTAACAATTCTTACCTCGCTTTACTAAACACAAGGAAAGAACGAGAATTAAATAACATGTCCTCCTGTGAATGCGTACGCTTCTAAGAAGGGCCATATTAGTGTCAGAAACCTACAAAAAAAAAGGAAATAACATATTCAAAAATCCAGTCCAGTTTATGCATTGTCCACCCGGTACCGTGTAAACAGTTTCCTACCGTGATGATTTGATAAGATCTACGGCGGCAACTTCGAGGACGACGTCCTTCAAACAAAAGCATTCTTCTTGCAAAACAAAGATAATGAATAATTTCTAGTCCCAAGAGTAATCTGAACACCGTCCTCGCTCTGTGTACAACGCCACTCAGAGCATTTTCACGTCTTCAGGACGACGTTCTAGCATCTTAAGGTCCCTACCGGCATCGTGTGGACGGGGTCATAGCCGAGAGGTTACGCGACAACTAACAGCAACTACTGTCGCACGACACTATAGTGCACGCATGCACACGCTATTTATATAGTACACACGTAAAAACGCGCAAGCTGTTACAGACCTGCAAGCAAGTTGTCACAAGGCTGTTCAACAGGCTGTCACCGTCATGTGTTCGCACTGGCTGTCCCCGGTCTGTTAACATGTCTGTAACAGGTTGTTGACAACTTGTAACAAGGCTGATAACTCCAACAGACTGATACCACTCTGCACTCAACAAGTTGTTAACAGATTGATGCTAACAAGGTTGTAGCAGCTTCTTGAATGAACAGCATTGTTACAACTTGTTAACAGCCTTGCTACAAGCCTGTTGCGAACACATCCTGTTGACAAGCTGTGAGATTTTTACGTGTGTAGATGTCAACTGATGCAATCACGGGCCACGGCAATACTCTAATACAGCACATAACAACTACAAACTAAGCCCAAAAGCCCCCGTAGTGCGGGAACAACCCAATTATCACATGCATGCGTGACAGTTATAAAGAGAGAAAAAACAGACATTCTAGGAAGAAGTCTTTTCTGGTAAAAGTTCGTATGAAACAATAGTCAAACGTAAGAGAGAAAGACCTCTGTAAAGTGACGTCGTTTTTTTTTTTGCACCTGTGGGCTATAACTAAACCTTTAACAACAGAGAAATTTCACGTACAAATCTATGGCTAAAAGGTGAAACTTTATAATGACTTACTCGGCTCTCTCAGAGAAGTCAGGTTACATCGATATGAGTAGTTTTTCCCCCTTTCTTTTCAGCAGAACGTTAGCATCGGTCTAGAGAAGCAAAAATGAGTTGAGAATGTGGCTAGAAACAGACAGGTGTGCGAAGCAACGCACGCAAACCAAATCCTAGCAACACAAACAAAACATGCATGCGCTATAACATCCAATCATCACAAAACGGCCACAAGCACTAAGTTTATAAACAAGTAAAAATATTTTTCCGTCTTTGCGCTATAAAAAATATGTGGTAAACCAATATTTAAAGAATTAGTTTATTTTGTTCCTATTCCGCGGTTTATATGTGTACTGATTCGAGAAGCAGTATAAATAAACACAACTTAAAGTTTTCCACTTGCATGGCAACCCCTTTTTTTTACGCAAAGCGACCTTTTCTCAGTTTTGTTTTATAAGCTCTGGACCAGAACTAAGTAGAAACCTACTCAATTCTAACAATAGAAAGTCGATTCGCTCGAAAATAAATCAATCGCTTATACTGGAAAACCGACTTTAGTTTCCGCATGCATAAAGACACACAGCTACACACAGCTGTTAACTTAGTTTGAGGCTAGAATAATGGCTGAAGTTTTATATAATTATTCCAAAAATCCTAACTCCAATCTTAATTGATAACCCTAGTTCAATAGCGCTTTCTGTAAAAAATATAGACTTGATTTTAAATTCGTGTTTTAGCACAAACAGTCTGTGAACAACAATACTGTTTTCAAAATAAACCTATTTTCGTTGTTGGTCCAACGATGTTTCATTCAAAACTGCAGCAACAACCCCGTACGTAACAATTACTTGAATGCAGTAGCGTCGAGAGGGGGGGGTAGGCGGGGTAATTACCCCGGGGCCCGGGGCCCGAAGGGGCCCGCAAAAAATTCAGTCTATGAAGATATATCATATATTATAACATTAATTATCAAAAACTTACCGCTGGGGCCCAGCAAAACCTTGGTATAGTAAGTTGATCATTGCGGGGAAACTTTCTGGTCCTGGCTTAGTATTCGTAATAATAATATAATATTTTGTCAAAACTAACGGAGTTACGGGCCCCAGTCCCAGCCTAGCAAAATGTTCGGGGACATAAAATTTACGTCAACGGAAATATTTTGTAGCTGCTTTCAGCTTTCTGGACAGAGTAACTAGTAGACAAGTCAAGGCAAAACGTAGGGCCCCACCGCCTCAGTGATAAGCTAACTTTAGTTGGATTTGATTACTTGAACTTTGAATCTGAGGACTTGCATTTCGTGGATCATCGCTCAGGATTGGCGACGTTCACAATGGTAATTTTCTTGGTTTGTTAGAACTCCTAGCACATTATGACCCTCTACTAGAAGAGCACGTCACCAAAGTCAAAGTAGCGCAACAAAAAGGAGAACGATTGCAAGCTCACTACCTTTCACCAGAATCGCAAAATGAGTTCATTGGCTTCTGTGCTGCTAATGTTAGGAGATACGTTTTGGATGAACGAGAGCATGCAAAGTACTACTCCGTCATGGCTGATGCCACCCCAGATGCTAGCCATATAGAACAAACGACATTCATCCTGAGATACCTGACAAGAGAGAACGAGAGTTACGTGGTCCGAGAACGCTTTTTGGCCTTCGTTGATTGCTGCCATAAAACGGGGATTGAGATTGCCAATCTAATCCTGGAAACACTGAATGGATATGGCATACCAATCGCTGATTGTCGTGGGCAAGGCTACGACAACGCTGCAAATATGTCTGGCAAATACAACGGTGCTCAACAGCATATCCTTACCATCAACCCCTTGTGCTTATACTCTCCTTGTGGCTGCCATTCATTAAATCTGTGTGGAGCGGATTCTGCTGCAAGCTGCACCGTGGTCCGTGGCTGTTACCTACTTTGGCATGGTTCAAACAGTCTACAACCTTTTTTCCAGTAGTCCTCAACGATGGCAGATTTTACAACGTCACATCGCATGCTCTCTGCATGGCTTGTCTGGCACAAGATGGACGGATCGTGTTGCTAGTGTCCGACCATTCGCAGCTCATCTACCTGGCCTAAAACTGGCACTACAAGAGCTCCTGTCTCTGAATCTTACTCCGAAGACAGCAACAGATGTAAATGGGTCCATAAAGTACGTGTCATCGTTCACCTGCCTTGTAATGTCTTCCGTGTGGTTAAAAGTCCTAGTAGCTATTGACCAAAGGAACCAAATCATCCAAGCAAGGAAAGCAACAATTGATGTCGAAGTGTCAAATTTAAAGAGTCTACTTAAAGACCTTAAAGAGCTGCGCGAGAAATGGCCTTTGGTTTTAAAGGAATGTAAATTAGTGGCCAATGCTGCGAACATTTCAACAGAATTTCCATCAAAGCACAAAAGAAGGCGAAGAGCAGCTTTTTTCAACGGACCTCAAGATGAGGAAATGGAGGAATCAACTACTGATGATCGAAGTGCTGAGAGCGAAGAGGAGCGTGCATTCAAGCAGAATGTATTTTACGTCATCGTGGATTCTGTAATAGCAGGCTTAACAACACGCTACGATTCCGCAAACAGCATCAATGATCTCTATTGCTTTCTTTGGCAGTATTTGCAACTATCGGAAGACCAAATTCTTCAGGCTTGTGAAGTTTTGGGAAAGAAGTATCCCGATGATATTTCCCAAAACGAGTTGGGAGAAGAGGTGCTACATCTTAAAGCCATCCATAGCGCTAATTTTGGAAAAGAATCTTTGGGTCCTCTTAAGCTTTTGAACACTATCAGAAATTTCAAGTTGGACGAGATCTTCTGCAATGTCTGTACTGCGTTGAGGATGTTCTGCACCTTGCCCGTTACCGTAGCCTCCGCTGAACGTTCGTTTAGTAAGCTGAAACTCATCAAGAACTTTTTGAGAACCACTATGGGTCAAGGAAGACTGAACGATCTCGCAATGTTGAGCATCGAGGCTGAACTTGCAAAGCGTATTGACTTTCAAGACATTATCAGTGACTTTGCTGTCAAGAAGGCACGCAAAGCTTCTTGCTAAAACTACACTGACGTTTCAAGACCGTAGTATTGTACAAACTGTAATCTGTTTATTTTTAATATTTGCTTTTTATGTTTTTGACTGTTGTTAAGAAGGCAAGCAAAGCTTTTTTGCGAACCAAGCCTACAAAGTATATTAACTGCAATAACTGAAGAAAGTAGTATTAGAAATGACAAAGATTCAGAGACTATATTATCTGCTTTTTGACAGTTTTTGTACGTAACGTATTTTATAAGTGAATAAATCACCAAAGAAAATGCGAATGCGATGGTTTGCGTTTGGTTTGTTCACTTCACAATAACGCTATTGAAACTAAAAATATCGGAGGGGGGCCCGCACGCAAATTATGACCCGGGGCCCGTTCTGGCTCTCGACGGCCCTGCTTGAATGTGGTATTTTTACGTCGGTGAAGCTAAGAGTATAAATATTATAAGAGACTTATAATGAAAACCGACTCTACGGAAAGATACATCATATATAAAACCCGTAAAAAATTCTCATAGAGACTAAGCGACAAAACGGCCGAAGTTTACGAAAACTTCCCCGTACAGAGCGAGAAACGAGGCCGTAAGAGATTTTAATTAAATGGCATTTGGTTCACTTTCCTTTCTCTGGTTTCGTCTTCGACGTTTCTCGTTACCTTATACCTTACCTGTTAAGTTTTTCGCGTCGCTTCTTGTTTACACCGTTCGACTTTCATTTGTCGTGTTCAGAGAAACACAGCACTAACGTTTCAGCACATTTTTTTGTTCAGAATATTTAAATGAAGGTACCCAGTTCACTTTACAAAATTTTGTTGCATGCAAAGACTTCAAATCAATTCAGAAATTTTCGCGCCAAAACCTACCGACGCTCGACAACCAATCAGCTTGCACCATTCTCATCAATGCAGGGGGTCCCCGGGGGGGCACTTATATAAGTCGCACTAACCGGAAATTAATTATAATTTTCAAAATGGCGGATTTCGATGTTCCTGGAGTTGGCCAGGAAGAAGATGTAACTTTACCCAGAGGTATGCAGGAGAAGAGAATATAAACGAATTGAATCGTTTCTTAAAAATGTTGATGTTTCATACAAGCTTTACGTACCGAATAAAGCGAGCAAACATTGTGAAATAGGAGAAGTTGGTATTACAAAAGATGTGACAGCTCACTAAAAATTAAAAAAGCTTTATTTTTTTTACTGCAGCTGCTGTGAACAAACTTATCAAGGAAATGATTCCCAATGTTCGCATTTCGAACGACGCAAGAGAACTTCTTTTAAATTGTTGTACAGGTAAGTATGACCATACTACATGGCTCAGCCTAATCGATATTATTATTGATAACAATCAATATCAAGTACATGTAATTGATTATTTTATTTATTATTGTCAAACGAGGATTCTGTGATTATCGATTGATATTGATTATCAATAATCAATGATAATCAATAGCAATTGATGAACTACAGAAATTGTTTGATTGGTATGACAACTTATTTGAATTAAAATTGCCAGTTTTGCCACTTTTTGATGGGTCAATTTTGACTTCACCTAAAGCAACCTGGTACCAAATGTCTCAGAAATCAATGACGATCACTAGTTATTAATTGACAGATTTTGTGACTATTGGTTGATCATTGATTGTTAAACACCAATCATCAATTCTTAGATAATCACTATCAACTGATTTCAATTTGATCAGGTTTCTGATCATCAATTTTCATTGATCATGTGGGTCAGGTGTGTTTGTCAATATTCATGTGTGTATGTAAAATGTAGCTAACTCATTTTATTCAAACAAGATTTTGAGTTAATGGAGGATGGGTTGATTTTAAATCACTTTGCAGAATTTATCCATCTTGTCTCGTCTGAAGCCAATGAAATATGCAAACAAAAAACAAAGAAAACTATATCCCCAGAACATATTATCGAAGCATTAAAGGTATTCAGGTTTTAACCATTTTTGCAGTACAGTAATCACTATGTTTGGAAATCCATACCTTTCTTCTGTCGATTGGATGTTGGGTGTGTTAGTTGGACAAATCAATTTTTTTCTTTGTTCATTCACTGTATAGACCCTGGGATTCCCATCTTATGTTGAGGATGTTCAGTCAGTCTATAATGATTACAAAAAGCAAGCTACAGTAAGTAATACAGACTAATATGATTCAATTCAGTAACCCATATGCTATCCCTTGAATCAGATGTAATATCTTGCATTAGCCAGAGTAAAATTAAGCAGCAGGCAGGACAGCTGAGGTACAGATGTCCTAAAGATGAAAATGTCAAAACAAGCTTTATAATAGAGTGTTCCAGTGTGGTTCAAGAATTATATTAGCTTTTAAACAAAAAGTTGTTTGGATGTTTATAGTATAATATAGAGCATATGATACATTAACACTTTGAAGCCTGACGACGAGTCTTTACTATTTTCTTCTGGCTATTAAACGCCAGACAATTTTGTTCAGCACAGGGAGAGGTCCAGGCATCAAAGTGTCAATGAATCAATGTAATCTAACAGTGGTTTTATAATTTAAAGAACAAAAGACGTGGAAGCAATCGCCTAGAAAACCTGGTAAGTTCATAATTGTGTTTTCATGTTATTCAGTATTTTTACTATAAAACCCAGTGTTTATTAATAATTTGATCAAAAATATAGTGTAGATGTAAAGTTTTGTTTTTTTAATAAATTAAATCGTTATATCAATTCACTAATTATTTATACTTTACTTAGATAAAATATGGTTTACTATACCATCAAAAGTTGTAAAATTGGTCTGGAATTTCACACTTTAGTCAGAACATCATTGGTCTTTCTGTAATTACAACACATTAATTCTATTCCTGTAACACAGTGACAAACAAGAATATGGTTGGGATTGAACAACAGGAAAGCAATACATTTTGAAAAGAAAATATTCCCTTGTAATTTACATGTATATTCTAATTTTTAGGGTATTCCAGAGGAAGAACTGCTTCGACAGCAACAAGAACTTTTTGCCCAGGCTCGTTTGCAGCAAGCACAGGTAACAGAAATTTGCGCATAAACCCTTTGGGGCATAAACCCTTAATTGCAATAAATTAATGCTCATATATGGTCAGTACATTTATCAGTTTTAAAATTTTTTAATTTTACTTCTCAAACTCAATAATTCAAAAGATAAAAACTAAAGAAAATCAGTTCTGAGATGGAGTTTGGATAATAATGTGATCAAACACTTGCATAAATTTGGCCAACTTTTAGCTCAAATTTATCTTAAAATACTGATTCATATGAAAAGCTACAGTATATCAAACACTCAAAAGTTGTGTTTGATTTGATGTCAAAACACCTTGAAGTTGGTTAAAAAAGCTCGGTTTCACCTTGGTTTTTTAACACACTTCTCTATTATTGATATCAGATTAAACATTCCTTTTCATGCCAGTGTCATAGATTTAATCTGATTTTAGGTAGAGCAAGAGCAGTACCTACAAGCCCAAGCTCAAATGACGCAACCGTTACAAGTACCAAATTCCAGTCCTATGGTTACAGAAGCTGTACCAACCAACCAGCAAAGCACAGCACCAGAAGGCTAATTTTCCAATTTTGAACATTATGTACTATAATAATAATTATGAATTTTAACTTGACAACAAGTCTGCTTGTTCTTACTTTAATAGCTAGTGGGGTGAAGCTCAAAACTACAGTACACAGCTTTAAGTTGAGGTTAAACATCTATTTATTAGCAATCCCCAACTGCCCCTATCACAGTATGACTAGGCTACACTGTCAGTACCATAGATCTAAATGCCAAATGTTATGGATGAACTGGGTCTGGATGGACTTATGACATTCAGTTTTTCAAAGAGATTGAGGTATCAAGCTTGTTAGATTAATAATTTATCATCATGATGGCTTTTAGTATTATTTATTTAATACTAATTATATGGTACCATTACTTTACAATCATTATTAGTTTATAACTAGGGTGCTGAAGAAAGCAAGTTTAAGTTTTGTTCACAAAATCCTACACTGTCACTAGTGCATAAAGTAATTATGAAATGTTTATAACTTTACTTGGCTATTGTCCTGTTTTTCAGTGCAGTTCTCAGTGTTTTCAAACACAAATTAATATGATCATAATTTCTCTCAAATAAACAACTCCTCATATACAATATACAGGGTGTATTACATATAAGATTAGACATGGTGTATAGTTCTACTCTGGTTTCAAAGTGAAAACCAGTAAAAAAAAACACAAGAACACTTGTTGATATAGTACAGTAATAGAAAATTTGACTGGTTTTTATTTTAAACCAGAGTGGTTGCCCACAAACTCTTTACTGACATATAACGTTGTTTAAATCCCAGGGGGTACTCTGGCAATTTTTGGGAGGGGTGTGCCACTGTGACCTCAAAATCCTGACCCTAACCCAGACATAAAAAGGTGATATTTTATACCTTATGCCAGACCTAAACTAAAAAATATCAATACCCTATCCCAGCACTGTTGTCACATCCGCATTCATATCCTAGTCATCCTATCTCAGACCAAAATATGCAGTGCACCCTAATTCCAGACCAAAATAGACAATTTTGTATACCCTATCCCAGATCTAGAAAACAAATACCCCTATAGGACGGCACATACCCGTATCCCTTATACACAAGAGTACCCCCCAGGTTTAAAATGTAATACCTGCTTCACTAGGGATCAAATGCCAACTGTTGATGATAGATCATAACCACAAACAAAACCACATTCAGTTATTTTTTAAGTGCCTATATCTCACCTGTGGGGATTTTGTATATATATATATTTGTAATATTTGGGTTCTCAATTCTCATGAGCAAAATTGCAAAATATTTTGTCGTCCCAAAATTTCAACTTCAGGACTTTTTCGCTGTCAAAGTTAGTAACTACTAGAAGTGACATAAGAATTGGCTTTTGGAAAGAAACAGTCTTTACAACACTACACTTATATTTTGCTATCCCTTCGTTATTGCATAAATACAAGAAATAACGAGAAAGAAGCATACACCACTTTCATAATAGTGATTAATTTGAAGTCTTTTATGCGCATCTTAATACGCTTTTCTCACCTAATTTGTGTGTCTGCAATACAAAAGAATCTTTGCTTCATAACGAGGCCAGAAAGGCTCTGACATTTAGATGCACATAAAAGAATATTTAAAGTGAAGGCCTAAATTACTTAATTATATTGTAAAAACTCTTTCTTTTTCAAAAATTCATCCCTATAGCGATGCCACTTCCATTGCCAACTTTGACAGAAAAAAAAAGTCCATGAAGCTGAAATTTTGACATGACAAAATATATTGCAATTTTGCTCAGGAGATACCAAAGATTACGAATATATAAAATAGGTACAGCTGAGATAGGTGCTTTAAATAAATTAAAATTTTAAATAAAAATTCCCTGCCTATGGTATAGACCACTGACCTACACATATAGGTCAGTGGTATAGTCTGACATACATAATGTAAAATTCATGCCACTGAAATTGAAACTTGGAGTGCAAAATTAAACCCAGAATTGAAAAAGCAAAACAAATTCTAATAAAGGATGATTGTGTGTATTTTTATGTTTATGAAGTGCTAGTCTGTTAAAGTGCCGATGAAACGAAAATTAAGTTTGTTTTATTTAAAGAACACTTAAAATGATGGAGTAACATCTTTTGAAGTTTTCCGTTTCCTTGCTTCGTTCTTGAGATATTTCAGTTTGTTTGATATGCAAATGAAACAATTTGACGTCACACATGTGCATAATGAGTTATCGAGAAAGGTTATATCTCTTTGCTATTATCAAACCAAATTAATTCGAAGGAAGCAAGTGCATGTGTTTCACCAAGAATACTAAACATGTACAATCAGTGACAAAATACCTTGGGACATCTCGCATTGTTGGTACTTACCTAATATTTCTTTCAATTATTTTGTTAGTAAAGTATATCCCTCCCTCCCCCTCCTTATTCAATGTTGAATTTAAAGTAAGAACTCAGTGAACGTTGAAACGAACGCCTAAAGAGTCACCACCATTGAACAGGGGGGCCGGGGGATACTTGGAGCGAAAATATTGTCCTTTAGGTTGAAGTGTCCCAACACTTTTGTCACTGATTGTAGATTTTCAAGTGATTATATTTGACAATAGCAAAGATATATAACTTTTTTCGATGACTCATTATGCACGTGTGACGTCGCAACATGCGACATTTATATCAAACAAACTGAAATATCTCAAGAACGAAGCAAGGAAACGAAGGAAACTGCAAAAGATGTTACTGTATCATTTTAAGTGTTCTTTCAAATAAGACAGACTTAATTTTCGTTTCATAGGCATTTTAATTAATAAATCTACCTGCAACCTCTTACCGACTGGTCTAACTAATAGTCTATATGTTGTTAATGTTACCATGAGCCAAACTGAAGTATTAAAATTTAAAATGTGTTGCATTCCTCCAATGTTGCACATTAATTCCATTTTATTCCATTTTACTCATCTCCAGTTTTGTTGTCATCACTTCCTAAGAAGGCAAAAATAGGATGGAAAACAATGAGGCAATGAATGTGTCCGAAAATTTTTTCTCTCCAAAATTTAACAACATGCGGCTTATACATCGGTGCTGTTTATATGTGAATGAATTAAACACTTTTACGGTACAAGATTTTTCCTTTCATATTCTAAAAAAATCGCACAATTACTGTAGACGTCGCGTTACGCTGTACGTTATAAATTAAAACCTCATGCTACCTTGTAAGACGTCGTCTCACAACGTTATATAAGTCGTTACACTATAATCTAAGACGTCACGCTACGTTACTGTATAAGACGTTACGTTAGAAGACGTTACGCTACATTATAAGACGTTACACTACGTTGTACGACGTTACGTTATGCGACTTTGTAAGCCGTTACGTTACTGTACGTTTTCAATTGTAACAATTTCCAATTGTTATGTAAAGTTTATACTCAATTCAGCTTCTAGCTGCATGGCTATTAACTTAATAAATTATCTATCATCTATCTATCTATCTAGAAGACGTTAAGCTAAGTCATAATACGTTACTGTACGTTAGAAGACTTTAAGCTAAGTTATAAGACGTTACGTTATAAGACGTTACGCTACGTTATAAGACATCACGCAACGTTGTAAGACGTCGCGCTACATTGTAAGATGTTACGCTAAAACGTACTGTATAGGCTACGTTTAAGTCGCTACGTTGTAAGACATACCAGGTCAGAAATGCGGATAACGGTGCAGTTTATCTAAGGATTTTTTCCGAAGAATTACCGAAAAACTGGCACTCGCTGATACAACGGTGCGACATATAGTTGAGAAAATACGGTAATTAAAAGCAATAAAATACATTACGATCAATTTCTCAAAGGAAAAACCCTCGATGCTGCAATTATGGGTTAACATAATTATAAAGAAAATAATCATACAAAAAGTATCTTACTTCATCGGAATCCAGAAGTGTAGGCAAAGCTCTACATTGCAAAAAAAAACGCAATAGAAAAATGATTAGAATTCTCCTGATTGAACAATTATCACAAAATTGATGTTCTTACGTATCAATTCCACCAGCAGTTGGAATATGCTCTTCAACCCACTTCAGATCATCTTCCTATAAAAAATATAGGAATTACACGACACTGTCATGCAGTAACAGCAAAGGGTAATATACTTCTACAGTATGGTCATAGTCAATAGGGTCTGGAAACTAGGCAAACTTCAAAGTGCCTATAATGAGCTGGGATTTTATGTTGAACCGTACCCTTACACCGTGCACATCCTTTGTTTTAGGTTTATTAATATTTAAATAGCACGGTTGAGTGATTGAACTGAAGCGTTGCTATTGGATAATTCGTTCGTTATACTAAAACACAATGGGTTCAGTGACCGTGCACTGTGCAAAAAAAAATGCATAAAGGCGAACAAAAAGATAGAACAAAGACTTTAGCCGAGTTTCCAGATTGAATGACTACGGTATGGTACTGTATAACACGCATCTCATTAAATTAGAAGAAATCGTGGTGTTACCATTCATTTCAGAAACTCATTAATAAATCATGAGGAAAACACAAAGGAAATCAGTACCATGTCCGTGCTTTTAAATCTGAAAAAACTACCTCCTGATTTACGAAAACTTTAGCTTTGGTTTTTTGGCTTAGAGAACGCTGTTTTTCAAAATCACTACGCCAATGAACTCACTAAATACATATAGTTCGTTTTTCAAGCCATTCAAAACATTCGCAGGACGTGTTTTTATCAGATCTATATATCTGCATGATAAAACACTGCTGCTCATATTTTAAATATTACATAAAGTCTAATGTACTTAACAAATAGATAAATAGATTCCATTTTGCCGTTGTCTGTTCAGTTACAGATGCACAGATGACGTCACAACGTGCTAAGAACAAAAAAATGGCCCACGAGACGCAGTCGAGATGTTCTTACCATGATTACGTCTTCTGTGCATCTATAACTGCATGAACAGACAACAAAAAAATAGAATCGATTTGTTTTATACAATACAAAAATTTAAAAGGTTTTCAAAACTCTTGCTGGATTTTGGGGCATGGAGAAGGAAAAAAGGGTAATAATTCCATGTCCTAAATAACCCAGGTACTTCATGAAAGCCTGACCCCAACACACACCCTAATCCTAACCAATAAATTCGTGAATATAGGACATGGGTTTATAACCGAAAAAAGCAAGTCAGCTGACGTGATCTGACGTATCCATGTGTCTGTCATCTAATAGATCATGGCCAAGGCAACAACCAATGAAAACACGCATAGCAACCAGGGTATTGTATAAATAGAGAATAATACATGGATGTGCGGAAATATGAAATTTATTTCGAGTGCGCACATGTGAGATTATCACTTTTATTAGTGGCGGAAAAACCATTCAAACACTCTATTTTATATAATAAACATCATGTATATTACACATACCAATTTAGTTCGACTATTTCTCTCTGCGTGGCTAGATGAGTCTGCGTCCATTTTGCTCCTCATCTTCATGCCCTCTGCTCAAAATGAAGAAAGGATATTATCAATAATGATGAAAATGTTTTTCAAAATGTCTATATAGTAAAATGAAAGTGGCGTGCTGCATCGGCAGTGTTGAAACAACAATCGAAATATAGTGAGGTTAGATACACTGCCGAAACAGAGAACGTAGGAGTCTAACGTTTCGAGCGTCAGAGAGAAAGGGACGAAGGGCCTATCTACACGCGTAAAAACGCACAACTTGTTCACGGTTGTCAACAGGCGTGAACAATGTTGTGCTGCTCGCCGTGAACAATGTTGTGCTGCTCGCCGTGAACAAGTTGTCAACAAGTTGTTCACTTATGGTTCGAACAACTTGTTCACGGATAAATCAACAGTCATGAACAAGTTGTTCCAACAGCACATTTTTATAGCCAACAACGTTGTTCGCACATGATACAACATGTTGTAACAGCATGACGAAATAACAACGGTGAACAACAATGTTACAACAATGGTGAACATGGTTGATGTGTCAACACGTTCTTCGGTTGTTACAACATGCGTGAACAACGGCTGTTGTTTCATCATGCTGTAACAACTTGTTGAAACAATGATGAACAATGTTGTTCATTTATCAATGTTGTTCACATATGTCAACAAGTTGTTACAGCATTGTTCAGGCAACAATGCTGTAACAACTTGCGAGATTTTTACGCGTGTATAGTAGAAGTCACGTTTTATAATTATTCCAATAACTTACGGAAAGCATCAGATAATGTCATGTCATCATTATCATCATCACCAACATCAATTAAAGGAGTAAAAGCATACCTAGCGAAAATATTTGGGATTTAAAAATGTTAACTTGAATTACCCAGCGGAGGATTGTTTAAAATTAAGTTTTAATATACCGTTGATTGTTGATAGTTGGTCTCCACAGTATCATAATAGCCAAGAGCACAAGGGCAAAAAGAAAATGCCAGAAAGCATCATCAATCCAGAGTTCTTTCCAATCCTAAGAAAAAGTGATTGCAAAATGTCAAATAAATGTAAACAGAAGTGAGTGTGACAATGAGAATAATAATAATGATAATGACGACGATGATAATAATAATGAGAATGGTAATAATAATGACAATAATAACGACAATGATAATAATGAGAATAATAATGACAATGATAATAATAATAATGATGATGATAATGATTATGAAGATGAAAATGATTATGATGATTATGATGAAGATGATGAAGACGATGATGATGATGATGAAGATGATGATAATGATGAATATGATGATGATGATGAAGATGAAGATGATGATAATGATGATAATGACGATGATGATAATGATAACGATGATGATAATGATGACGACGACATAGCTAAAAAAAGACCAATAGTCAAACCGGATGTACTCTTGCGTACAACTTTGCAATATTGATACGCAACATTGCAATTTTGATTGGCGGATTCAGTCAGCAGCTTGCAAACACTTTATTACGATTCCTCGACGGATTGCTTAAATATTGGTTTTAAACATCGAACAACACATAAATGTGATGTTGTACTTAAAGTTAATGGCTCTAACTTTAAGTAGAATTTCGCATTATCCAAAGTTTGGCATTTAAAACGATTTTTTAGAGCAACCCGTCGATCAATCGTGATAAAGCGTTTGCAGGTTGCAGATTGAATCCGCCAATCAAAATTAATTGCAATGTTGCGAATCCGGTTTGGCTATAAATGTATAGAATTCGTTTTTGCCATTCACACAATATATATTAATATTATTATTATTATTATTATTATTATTATTATTATTATTATTATTATTATTATTATTATTATTATTATTATTATTATTATTATTATTATTATTATTATTATTATTACAAGCACCAAATGTACTGCGTAAGGAAAATGATGACTATAGCTATCAGAACTACGTATTACATTTTCTGCTGCCGAAATAAGGAATGGGGAAATCCCGAATTATTAGCTTTTTGAAATATTTGTATATAAATAAGCATGTTTTATTATATAGTCATTAGTTGTTATTATATATTATTAGTTGTGATTCAAGTAGACAATTGTAAATTACCTTATTAAGCGAGATTTTATAATTGTATATGTAGAAAAGAAAAACATTTAATAAAGTTTCCATTATTATTATTATTAACAAAACAACCAGAAATAGATTTATAATACCTGAATGCAAACACTGAAGTGATGGTATTTAATCACCCAGATCATAAATGCAACTGATGCTGTAAAAAAATTTTTAAATGTCAGCCACAAAAAAGTTTCTCTCCTGTAAACAGTGCAACATTATATAGTAGGGACTTCAAGATCTACGACGTCAACCTCAACGACGAAGTCCTCTAAACAAAAGAATTATTTTTGCAAAACAAAGAAAATAAATAATTTTTACTCCCAAGAGTAATCTCAATACCGTCCTCGTTCTTTATACAACGCCACTTAGAGCATTTTCACGTCTTCAGGACGACGTCAACGGCCAAAAGATGAGAACTGTTGCTTGAGATTGACTTCTATATGGACACTACCCAGTGGTGTAACGCTCATTAGGTAGGGTTAGGGCGAGAACTAAGGGCCCCGAGGGCCCCCAGCCCCGCCCCATGTCAGTCAAATCATGACAACAAGGGCCCCCACAGGCCCACACCAAATATGCCTAAGGGCCCCGTCTTCCTCCGTTACGCCACTGACACTACAATCAGTTTAGCAATACTGGTGGCGTTTTGGAAGTCATTAAACTAGCCTTCACATGTCAAATAGAATAGTCAGTTAACCGTGACTTCTTTAAATCGTAAAACTTATCTTGCGTTTTAACCGCCGTCGTCGTCCTAGCATCTTAAAGTCCCTATCGTCTTACCTATAACAGCAACCACTAATATGTTGGTGAAATGACGATACAGAGACAGTTTAACGATGTTCTTGCGAATCCGCAAAGTTCGCATAGTCTGCATTAAAGACATAAAGATCCACCAACAGATGACAGCATCAAGAACTGACAAGGGAACTGCAGCAAATAACTCCCCTTTGTTACCCACATCTGCTTGAGCCTGAAGCATAAAAGAGTATACTTGTAAATGAACCTAGGAGTATTAGTTCTTGTTTGTAGACGTTGCTTATGTAGGTTAGTGTAACGATGAGAAAGATTGTTGTTGTTGGTGGTGGTGGTCCCGTGGTGGTGATAGTTACTGGTATTTTGACAGTCTTATATAGTGATGGTCACGCCCAGAGTCAAGTAAAATTTTTCTGTCAGGTTCACCTAATCTTTATATGTCTGGTCATTTTTGCATTTACATGTTGGTGTTGTGGCCATTGTGCAGGAGCTGTGGCTATATGTGGGAAAAGTGCCAAAATGTTGTGATGGTCAGTCTATTGTTTGATATACATTATAGTACAGGTCTGGCTATAAGATTTTTTGGAAGCGCGTGGCACGCGATGACAAAACTACGTGTTAAGCTTGGCTACATAAGATGTTACGATACATCAAGACATTGCGCTACGTTGTAAGACATTGCGCTGCGATGACATGTCTGTAGAGTACTTACTGATTTCTCTCTATATGAGCCCTCAATAACACACAGAATAAAGTAGAGAAAAGCAACACCAAGGACACGATGTAATGCTCCTCCAAGTCGAGGTCTGTGATCACAAAAAAAACATACAATAATATTAACCACGGTACAATGTTCTTTCTCGCACGACCTTGCAATATTGACAGCAACATTGCAACGTTGACTTGTAAACGGTACACGGCGATTTGTTGGCAAGTTGCTAAAAATTCGCATTTTAAATATTGAACTTCACACAATATGAAGTTCTATTGAAAGTCAGAACAACTAACGCTAAGTAAACTTCATGTTATGTGAAATTCGATATTTAAAATGTGAATTTTTAGCAACTTGCCAAGGAGTCGCCGTGTACTGTTTGCAAGTGAACATTGCAATGTTGTAGTGTCAATATTGCAAGGTCGTGCGGGAAAGACCATCCTGTTTGACTGTAATTTGTAGTATGTTTTATTTGATAATACCAACTTACTTGACAATGCCAAAACCCATGCTGACAATAATAATAAGAATCCGAGATAAAGTACGTTTGATACAGGATAAAACCTGGGCAAACACCACAAGACCATTTCCTATAGAAAGAAATATATACCATGTAAAAAAAGTCAACTCTCGCCTTGCGGACACCCCGCTATTACGGACACCCCGCAATTAAAGTGCCAATGTCATCCTCATGGACTTTACATATTTAATGAATAGCGTTGAGAGATTTGATTGGCTCTCGCAAAACTTTGGACATCCAAAACTTCGGACAACTTTGGACATTTGGACTTCGGACACCAATCAGATTTGTCAAAAAGAAAGATCGCATGATCCATTCAAATCATGCGGAAAGGTCTTTTATTCAAGTTCATAATTACTCATATTTATAATTATTCATGTTCATAATTATTCATGTTCATAATTATTGATGCTCATATAAATTATTCATGTTTACAAATACTCATGTTTATAATTATTCATGTTCATAATTATTTATGTTTACAAATATTCATGTTTATAATTATTCATATTTAAATGGCACAAAATTAATAATACTTGAATACCTGGTACACCAGTGTTGTTCACATTACTGTATTCAGAAAATAACACAGCTTTCTCCAGCATACCTTTTAGATAAGAAAACACAATTAATGATTGATTATGGGAAAAAATAAGTAAATGTGAAGAATTTGGAAGAACAGTTACATGAAAAAATGCACACAAAAACAATAGAAATAATCTATATTTATATTATATATTCCTACCAAGTGCTATGACACCACCAATCCAAAACTAAAACAAACAAATATTCCTTTACTTCAGAAAAAAGTTGGCAATACACACTAAGATTAAACTGTAATGTGGGACTGTGTAGTCTGAAGGAGAATAAAGTCATTTTTATAAGTAATAACATGACTTGAGGGAAATTAGCGATTAAATTTCCCGCAGCCGAGGGAAGGTTTGTGAAAACTTTGAGAATGTTACCGCGGACAGGAAATTTACACGGTTGAACAGAGAAGTTGCATCTAATTTTCCCGTGCATGTTGATGAGGGAAAATATATGCAAGCGGGAAATTTAGAAGACAAAGGATTGCTTTGTCTTCTAATTTTCCCTCATCAACGTGCACGGGAAAATTAGAAGACAAAGGAAAAATTTCCCTCTTGCATGAGTAATGAGGGAAATACGAGGTTTACATTCCCTTGGAGAACAAAAGAATCAGAGGCGATCATGGTATTACAAGTAAACAAACCATGCCAGACAAGTAGAGAAAAACTTTACTTGACTGTGGCGGAGATTCAAACCTGCGACCTTTCGTTAACCCTTTGACTCCTAAGCGCGCATGTAGATGCACCTTTAGTATTTTACTCTGGCTAACGCCAGACGATTTTACTCGTCAAGGGAAGAACCCTGGTGGTCAAGGGGGTTAAAATCCTATCGCAATGCTTAATCCTTTGACTCCAAGCGCGCATGCAGACGCACCTTTAGTATTTTACTCTGGCTAACCCCAGACGATTTTACTTGTCAAGGGAAGACCCCTGGTAGTCAAGAGGTTAAAAACCTATCGCAATGCTTAACTCTTTGACTCCTAAGCACGCATGTAGACGCACCTTTAGTATTTTACTCTGGCTAACGCCAGACGATTTTACCCGTCAAGGGAAGACCCTTGGTAGTCAAGGGGTTAAAAACCTATCGCAATGCTTAACTCTTTGACTCCTAAGCACGCATGTAGACGCACCTTTAGTATTTTACTCTGGCTAACCCCAGATGATTTTACTCGTCAAGGGAAGACCCCTGGTAGTCAAGGGGTCAAAAACCTATCTCAATGCTTAACCCTTCGACTACTGAGCACGCATGTAGACGCACCTTTCGTATTTTACTCTGGCTAACGCCAGACGATTTTACTCGTCAAGGGAAGACCCCTGGTGGTCAAGGGGTTAAATAACGATACCAATCTGATGCTCTACTGACTGAGCTATACATGTACAAGATCAAGTTAGGAGAAAGTTGTGGGATGATGGTACTTTAGATATGTTGATACACTGTATTTCAAAACAGACAAATGAGTTTTTTCAATATTGACAGTTTACATCTGGTTAACTTTAAACATGAATACCATACTGAATATTCCAGATCACAAGTACCGTGTCAGTCTTATAGACCTTAGAAAGAGGTACTGAACTTATGTTTGCGTTCAGTGATGGATCCAGCTTGATCTGGTAAGGGGGGGGGGGGGGGGGGGGGGTGCTGCAGGGGCGGATCTAGAATTTTTTTTAACCTTAGTGAAACCATTCCTAGGGGGGTCCTGGGGCATGCGCCCCCGGAAAATTTTTGAAATTTGGACCTCTGAAATGGCATTTCCTGCATTCTGACGGTACTTTGAAGAAAGATTTAAAGTTTTAAATCGTGTTTTCAATAGCGCATTTTATCAAACCTGGAAGGTGTCAAATAAATTTAGGGATAAAGTGGACGTTTTATTATGAATTTTATTACGGATATCACAAGGAAGCTAGACATTAGAAATGTGATTGACATTTTCAATGAAATCCACGTCGCATCCCACTGCAGCAAGGCACTAATTGAGTAATTGGCACACCCCCCGCATCCCCCCTGTAAATCCATCACTGTTTGTGTTAAGGACGGGGTTAAGTTTAGAAATTAGAAGACTTTCCCTCAATAAGAGTTCACATTTAGAAGTGGAAGAAGCCGTAAGTATTTTAAAATCAGAGGGAGCAACAGGATGATCAGTTTTGAGCTTGTGAGAAAGAACACTTGACAAGGCTAATTCTTATAGACCTTATTCAAAAAATGGCCGCCGAATTAAAATTCTTTTATATACATATAAATTAGCTCTTATGAACTCGTTTTCATGTGTGAAATTCAAAAGAATTTTTACTTTAAAACGAGGTCATAATAGGGCTAATTTATATGCACATAACAGAATTCTAATTCGGCGGCCATTTTTGAATAAGGTCTATCAGTCTATGCCAGACGATTTTACTCATTAAGGGAAGACCTACTGACATAGTGTAAGGGGTTAATATTGGACCAGCTTCCCTTCATGAAGCACTCTATTGAAGCTTACCTGTATCCTTAGTAGTTCTCTCCACTGACATGCAGAAACAATAAGCCAAACAACTCCATAAGTAAGATATAATAATGACATTGCTCCATAGTACTAACAAAAAGCAATAATTATTATTATTATATGGCACGGATTACTTCCGGTAAAATCACGTGCTGTGATTGGTTGCTGATGGGGCGAGATTTCTCCGTAATGCCCACGGGCATTATGAAAATTGTTAATGCCCTATTAATTTTAATAATTCAAAAGTTTTCAGTTTTCACAGCAATGTATGGGAAAAGGAAAGGAAAAAACTAGAGAAATAGGGATAGGAAAAAGAAAAGAATTACGAAATTGAGACTCACAGGTAAAAGAGGCCATTCTGCAGCAGACAAGTACCCAGTACTGCTTTTTATTTTCACTTGAACTAGAAAAAAAATTACACATTTTATTGGCTATGCCACTGACAGACTGAGGTAATTTTAATTGGCAAAGAAAATGTCAGCAAAGAAAGGATGAGTTATTATTGCTGTCTCTAGAAAAAAATAACAAATCAAAAAGAAAGAAATCAAATTTATTGTCCTTAACATGCATGTACCTTTAACATTGAAGTCTTGTCCATCATCCCTTGAAATTTTGATTACCAATAAATAGTTTCCATCATCCCCACTTCGACTAGGCTGTGTCTTTTAAGTTGAGTGTAAGTAAATAAAATAACGAACATTTAGGGTTATTATTTTATCCAACAAATACAGAATCTGTACATTGAGCATCTAAATTGTAGCATGTGTATAACTAGCCTGGTACCCTGGCCCAATCAAAGAATATGGGCCAGGTAACCACTAAAGACTTCTGCTTTCCTATTGGTTGAAATTTCGCGCGTTTTTAGTGGCTATGAGTAAAACTGCAATCGTCATAAGCGGATTTAGCCCTGATGACGCGAGAATGAGATTAGTGGTTACCTGGCCCATATTTCTTTTGAAATTGGGCCAGGGTACCAGGCTAGTGTACAACCTGAATATACACTAGTCCTGTAATTCAGTCTGTGAAAACTCGCACGATAGCTTGTTGACCCCCGCTGAGCTTCTCAGATCTGAGAAGTAAATTTTGATTGTCCAAATCACAAGCCCTGTCTTATTCCAGTTACAATTGGTTCTCTAGGAATTCTCGTGAGATCAAATAATAGTGCCTATGTCATCCTCAGGGACTTTACATATTTATACTAATTGGAACATTCTGAGAAGATTTGTAATATATCTTCTCAGGCGAAAGTTTCATCTTCATGGATTTTTTTGCCGTTAAAGATGACGGAAGTGACGTCAAAAGAGGAATCTGTAAAGTGGTTTTCATATAGACAAATTCCTCTTTCGACGTCACTTCCGTCAATTTTAACGGCAAAAAAATCCATGAAGATGAAATTTTCACCTGAGAAGTTATATTACAAATCTTCTCAGAATGTTCCAATTAGTAAAAATATCCCTGAGGATGACATAGGCACTTTAAACCACTGCAGAATCTACTTCTCAAATCTGAGAAGCTCAGCGAGGGGTCAACAAGCTATCGTGCGAGTTTTCACAGACTGATTTTTCAGGTGTATATTCAGGCTGTATACAGGCTACTAAATTGTGAATTTGGCATATTATTGTATGTTATAAGCTAAACATTTCCTAGACAAACCTAACAATTTACTAACAGTGGTGAATCTAGGATTTTACATTAGGGGGGGTGGTGGTATCCAAATGGATGCTATTTAGGGGGCCCCCAGAAAATTATTTGAATTCTAGGGCCTTGGAAAGAGGATTTCCTGGATTTTGAGAACACTTTTAATAGTCAAACTGACTTTTTTCGCGTTGAAAGTGTACTCTGCGTAGTGTAAAGGTGCAACCCACTTGCAAATAAGGGACCACCACCACTATCACCCCCTTATATCCACCAGTGTATATGTTTACCACACCACTCAATGATTCTGACTTTACTACTGTATCCTGAGCCTTGCTTATGAAAACATAACTGATAAGTGCATTACTAACCGTTCGTTGTTTATGTTTTGGAACTGCTGGCTAGAAAGTAGAGAAAATGACAAGCCTGTAACTAATTATATTTGTTGGGCTAAGTTTGCGTAGTGTAAAAGTGCAACCCACTTGCAAGTAAGGGTCAGCCACCTCCACCATCACCCCCTACATGTAGATCCACCAGTGTATACAGTATGTTATACCGCATCACTCAATGATTCTGACTCTACATCTACTGTACATCTATATATTATATATATAGTATTACTATATCTTGAGCCTTGCTTATGAAAACATTTACTGATAAGTACATTACTAACCGTTGGTTGTTTATGTTTTGGATCTGTTGGCTAGAAAGTAGAGAAAATAACAAGCCTGTAACTAATTATATTTGTTGGGCTAAGTTTGCGTGGTGTAAAAGTGCAACCCACTTGCAAATAAGGGTCAGCCACCTCCACCATCACCCCCTACACGTAGATCCACCAGTGTATACAGTATGTTATACCGCATCACTCAATGATTCTGACTCTACATCTACTGTACATCTATATATTATATATATATAGTATTACTATATCTTGAGCCTTGCTTATGAAAACATTTACTGATAAGTACATTACTAACCGTTGGTTGTTTATGTTTTGGATGTGCTGGCTAGAAAGTAGAGAAAATAACAAGCCTGTAACTAATTATATTTGTTGGGATAAGTTTGCGTAGTGTAAAAGTGCAACCCACTTGCAAATAAGGGTCAGCCACCTCCACCATCACCCCCTACATGTAGATCCACCAGTGTATACAGTATGTTATACCGCATCACTCAATGATTCTGACTCTACCTGTACATCTATATATTATATATATAGTATTACTATATCTTGAGCCTTGCTTATGAAAACATTTACTGATAAGTACATTACTAACCGTTGGTCGTTTATGTTTTGGATCTGCTGGCTAGAAAGTAGAGAAAATGACAAGCCTGTAACTAATTATATTTGTTGGGCTAAGTTTGCGTAGTGTAAAAGTGCAACCCACTTGCAAATAAGGGTCAGCCACCTCCACCATCACCCCCTACATGTAGATCCACCAGTGTATACAGTATGTTATACCACATCACTCAATGATTCTGACTCTACATCTACTGTACATCTATATATTATATATATAGTATTACTACTGTATATTTTGAGCCTTGCTTATGAAAACATTTACTGATAAGTACATTACTAACCGTTGGTTGTTTATGTTTTGGATTTGCTGGCTAGAAAGTAGAGAAAATGACAAGCCTGTACTAATTATATTTGTTGGGCTAAGTTTGCGTAGTGTAAAAGTGCAACCCACTTGCAAATAAGGGTCAGCCACCTCCATCATCACCCCCTAGATGTAGATCCACCAGTGTATACAGTATGTTATACCGCATCACTCAATGATTCTGACTCTACCTGTACTATATATAGTATTACTATATCTTGAGCCTTGCTTATGAAAACATTTACTGATAAGTACATTACTAACCGTTGGTTGTTTATGTTTTGGATCTGCTGGCTAGAAAGTAGAGAAAATGACAAGCCTGTAACTAATTATATTTGTTGGGCTAAGTTTGCGTAGTGTAAAAGTGCAACCCACTTGCAAATAAGGGTCAGCCACCTCCACCATCACCCCCTACACGTAGATCCACCAGTGTATACAGTATGTTATACCACATCACTCAATGATTCTGACTCTACATCTACTGTACATCTATATATTATATATATAGTATTACTATATCTTGAGCCTTGCTTATGAAAACATTTACTGATAAGTACATTACTAACCGTTGGTCGTCTATGTTTTGGATGTGCTGGCTAGAAAGTAGAGAAAATGACAAGCCTGTAACTAATTATATTTGTTGGGCTAAGTTTGCGTGGTGTAAAAGTGCAACCCACTTGCAAATAAGGGTCAGCCACCTCCACCATTACCCCCTACACGTAGATCCACCAGTGTATACAGTATGTTATACCACACCACTCAATGATTCTGACTCTACATCTACTGTACATCTATATATTATATATAATTAGTATTACTATATCTTGAGCTTTGCTTATGAAAACATTTACTGATAAGTACATTACTAACCGTTGGTCGTTTATGTTTTGGATGTGCTGGCTAGAAAGTAGAGAAAATGACAAGCCTGTAACTAATTATATTTGTTGGGCTAAGTTTGCGTAGTGTAAAAGTGCAACCCACTTGCAAGTAAGGGTCAGCCACCTCCACCATCACCCCCTACATGTAGATCCACCAGTGTATACTATACAGTATGTTATACCGCATCACTCAATGATTCTGACTCTACATCTATATATTATATATATAGTATTACTATATCTTGAGCCTTGCTTATGAAAACATTTACTGATAAGTACATTACTAACCGTTGGTTGTTTATGTTCTGGATCTGTTGGCTAGAAAGTAGAGAAAATGACAAGTCTGTAATATTAACTAAATAAATTATAGTTACTGGGCAAACCAGCTAACCTAATAGTAGCTAATATAGTAACTTAGGTTAGATATACTGCCAAAACAGAGAACGTAGGAATCTAACGTTTCGAGCGAAGGCCCTTCGTCAGAGAGAAATAATTCACCATGATGACACTACTGATATCTTGAGCTTTCAACCAGCCAAAGTAGTGACGTAAAATTTGCTAGCCCAACATCCTGGAACAACTACAGTACAGTACATGTGAAAATATCCAGGCAAGAAAAAATACTAATGGTAACAACTTGACTAAATACTGTCAACTTCTGCATGGAATACAGGTACTGTATTGAATATACTGTACAATGTTTTATAAGTCGGTTTCAGGTTGCTTTTGACGGAAATGTTTGAAGTTCGTTCTAAAGTTCGCAACTTCAGTTTTGAACTAGACATTTGTTTGGCTACTAGAAACTAAGTAGCCAATTAAATGCGAAGTTCAAAACAAACTTGTGAACTTCAGAACGAACTTCAAACATATCTGTCAAAAGCAAGTCCTCAAACCATCTGTCTTGGTAACACAAATTAATTTTGTAATCAAGACAGTTGAATCAATTTTTCAATTTAATCCCTGCATAACATCCTAGATTGTTATTATGCTGTACAGTACATGTACCTCAATTTCTCTTTTGTGTTTTCTTTTTCTCATCAGGGCTTCTCCGTTGCTCTGTGAAAAAGAAACAAGTTTCAGTTTAGTGTTTTTTCCTTTTTTTTGTGTCACAATTTTGCATTTTTGCACATTTTACTTCCACTAAAATTCATACTTCCAGTGAGTTGTACTGTAACTGACTGACTTTGAAGTTTATTTAACAGTGGTGTGGCTGACAACTCCTTGTCAGATCGTTAATAATTGTTCACCTCTGTGAAGTATGCACCACATTCACCCTTCGATTCAGGCTCTGTGCACTTGCGCTGAGCCTGATGAAGGGTGAATACGGTGCATACTTCACATAGGTGAATGCGACTTGCCAGTACGTACGTAGCTGGTAGCCCGAATTGTGAATGCCTGGCCAAGGCATCTTATTTCATGCTTCAGCCAGCGAGAAAATCTAAGTTCCCGCATGTTGCCTTGTACATCTCAATCTGGTACAGTATCTGGTAGAGTGAGTACAGTATATTCCACCAGAAGCTTTAACCTTCCTACATGTACATAGCATGTTGATCATCATCATTCTATGTACACCAACCTGGTAAATTCCACTGGTAGCTTTGATGGTCAAGTGCTGGGGGATGTACATTACCAGAATGGTGTACAAGGTATGGTGTCAGTGACATTTTTTGTGCATGCTTGTTGATAAAAAAGTGGACAACTTTTCCATCAAAACGTAGACTTATCTGAACATATACTAATGAGTAATGAGTAATGATTTATTTAACGTCGTAAACACAGGATGTGGTCGCCCAATCATCCGAGCCAGAGGCTCATGTTAAAAGTGCACGACATAAGCTAAGACCTAACGTGTTGATTTTACGGAGGGAGGAAAACCGCAGAACCCTGCGAAAAACCCTCGAAGCACAGGAGAGACCAACTAAACTCTACTCACATGAAATTCAAGTTCGAGAACGGGGCTATTCCCAGACGGTCACCCATCCAAGTACTAACCCCGTCCAACTGGGCTTAACTACAGCAGTGAGAGGCAGCACCCTAACAGCACACGCCACCCGTGCTTCCCTATACAAGTGACAAACTACAAATACAGTACAAAATAGGGAGATACAGTACTGTACTGCTAGTGCAGGCCTTGTGACGAGAGGCGATCGATCGATCAATGTTCTAGCGCTGTGAACGGAGCGCCTAAAATAAGATGATTAGGTTGAAAATACTGTGGTTTTGTGCTTTATTTTTGAAAATTTTGTCCCCAAATTAGCTTGAAATTGGTTTATTGAGTGCAATATAATCGCTCGGAAATTGTACAGCAGCAAACTACAGTGCGTATTTATACATTATACAGTGCTCAGATACGGGAACTTAGGTATTTCCAGTAACCTGCGATCAGGCGTTCCTCACTGGCCTGCCATGTTCTGTGGTTGTTTTATTACTCGTTCAAATGGCAGGGGGAAAGGTTGAACTGCGTACATTCAAAAATTGTCAAAAAGAAAATGTGATTGGTCATGAATTGATTGGAGGATAATGGTACACAATATGTCACTAAAGTGTGGTGCAAGATCTGCTGGAACAACAAAAAAGCGGTTGAGCTTCACCCTTCTTGCCGAGGTCCAGCTAAGACGGCCATGTTGGCATACGTGCATGGGACGTCCAACATTGCAAAATGTAGTGTTTTCAGGCATTTATCTGGAAAAGCTCATCAAATAGCTATCACTGCAGATCAAGCCAAATATTTTGACTTTTAACCCAGGAGCTCAATTAAGCACCTGGCTAAATTTAGGAGCTCGATTGGTCAATCTCCTTTATTTTTTTCATCACAAGGCCTGCTAGTGGCTACATATGTTTTATTCATGGCCAATAGTTTTCCTTAAAACTTTGGCTGAAAAAACAAGGATTGTCAAGACTCTGACCTCGATAATCCTTGAAAATTCCTAAAAAGTCTCAACCAATATTTACTTACCAATTTTTCTGCAGTGTTTTTATTTTTGCTTGACTTTTGACTAATTGATGATTTTGGTTTTGTCACTGTCGTTTCCTAGTGAAAGAAAGAAGCCACATACAAGTATTGTAAGTTTGGCAAATTTTAGCAAAAATTCATGTACAGTACTTTTATTACAAAGTACAGTATTTTTATTGAAAATTCATAAAAAATCTCAACCAATATTTATTTACTGATTTTCCTGTAGTTTTTTTGTTTTGATTGGTTTTTGCAACTTCAAGACATACAAGTCTTAGCAAATCAAAATTAAGCTTGTTTTACTAGAGTTGACTGACTAGAGAGTATGCACTGCATTATACCATCGATTGCATCTAAGGATGGACACCGTTGATAAAAAACATTACCCCTGCCAGGCCAAACTTCAACGTTTCCCACGAGCATTTGACAGGTTTCTTTTAGCTCAACCAATCACCTTCAGACTGGTTAAACGTGATTGGTTAAGCTAAAAGAAACCTGTCAAATGCTCGTGGGAAACGTTGAAGTTTGACGCTGGTGGAGGTAATGTTTTTTATCAACAGTGTCCATCCTTAGATACAATCGACGGTAATTATGTTAAATTATGTCACATACACACATCTTAACCCTTTCACTCCCAAATACAGAATTTTCATGTACTTTATTATTTTACTCTGTCTAACACCAGATGATTTTACTCATCAATGAGAGAGCTCCTGGAAAGTTAGGAGTAAAAGGTTAAATTCCATTATTATTATTTATTATAAAATTACCGTATACGGTAATATGGCACAGCACCTACCAATGTAATTTCGATCTTGAAAACATCATCAAGTTTATCTTCCTTTCCTTTGTTATAGAAATGAACAAGCTCATGGTTTGTATCTTCAAGTGGTAAATTCTTATCCTGCAGTTGAAATTTAAGTAAAATACACCAGTGAAAAGAATTATAATTATTAAAGATGACCAAACCACAAAAAATATCAGTTACGTCAGTAGTGTACACCATCAAAAAGCTGGGGAGAGAGGAAAAACAAAGCAAGGTCCTTTATTACTTGTCTTCATTCTTATTGCGGGAAACACAAGCCTGCAGGTCGGGTGTTTCCACACTATTTTGAGTTCTTCCAAACTTCCACAAGTGTTTCAATCTATAACTCTATAGGAACACAGGGAAAATGTTTTCCATTTCCTTTATAAAATAACCCGTCAAAATTGATTATCATTCACAAAAGTTTATTTAGGGCCTGTTTCTATGATCCCGGTTTACCAAGATGTCCTGGTGTACTATGGAGACTGGGGACATCCTGGTGAGGTGGGACAAATGTTTGTCCATATAAAGTATAAACACAATATCCCAGTGGACCAGGATGAAGTTTACTGAATTGCAATGCCTGTAACTTTGAATATTACAGTCAGAATTTTGTCCAAATGGTCAAGTCTAAAGACTGACAAAACACTGAATAAAAGTGATTGAAATAACTTCTAACATTATAGTAGAATCAGGGTGAGTTTTTGCATTTTTGATCCAAGATGAAATTCATCCCAGTCAACTGGGGATGAAATTTATCCTGGGCAACTGGGACATCCTGGTACACTCAATAACTTACCCCCCCCCCCCCTTGAAGAGAACTGGGGGAGATGTGTCCCCCTTGTGGCACCACAACTGCTAATGGGGCCTGGAAAATCAAGAAGTAATCAGTGACAATGACTCTAGATAGTGTTTCCATCTCTTGTGTGCAAGCATTCCAGCCTTGCTTGTGCACAGGTGTCCACAAATATCACAAATGTGATGATAGTCTGGGGGACACCCTTCCTTCCTGAACCACCTCCTTCTCTTTGCTTTCTGCAAGCTTCTCTTTGCTTTCTGCAAGCATCTCTTTGAAGCAGCAGCAGTATATAACGTATTTTCTGGGCGATAACCCGCATGGCGTATAACCCACACAGCAACAAAAATGTCACTTTTGGAAAAATAAATCAGTATATAGTAGGTACAGTATATAGGTGCTGTCTAACTTTATCACACCCAAGTGTCCTTTACTCATCTATTTTGTCCTAGGCATCTCTTGGTAAACCTCCCAATGGCAATGAAAAAAGCAAGAAATTAATAAGCTTGTATTAGAAAGATTAAAACTAAAATACATCACCTCGATTCCTACAAATGCCTGGGCACAATTTGATTTATACAAAAACCATTCCAATTTTGTTGTATTTGGATTAGTTGTATTTGAATCCCCTGTTCAACAAAGATCAAAGGATATTTATTACCCAGGGTTCGAAATAACGTTCAGAAAATATGCCTAATTTTGTAGGCTATTTTTTGTAGGTCAAAATTTTTGCCGGCTGTTTCACAAGCAGCAAAGTTACGTTCTGGACATAGGCCCAAATAACCACCGGCAACGTCCTAAAACTACTGCCGGCAATAGCCGGCTATTGCCAGCAGCTATTTTGAACCCTGTTACCAAAACCGATAATGCACGGCATGGCCCCAAAAAAAACACGTCATGATTTCTGTCCAAAACATTGACGAACCCATCTGCATTCCTAAATGTTTTAAGTTGGAGAATTCAAAAGTAGCAAATGGACCAATCATATTGCAATCATAGACAGGCTAAGGAATGCAGACAGAAATCAAAGGCTAAGGAATGCAGACAGAAAACATGACATGTTTATTTTGGGCCATGCTGTGCATCATTGGCTTTGGTATATGCAAATGTACACAGATCTCAGGATACCATCATCAGGATATACAAATTTTTTTATGGTTTTATTACTATAATTGTTATGACCCCTTCTTGCCTGAGCTGGCCAAAAACAACTCCTTTATTTAACAAATAGATTACATTTTTCTATGCATGTGTACTGTAATAGATCACAGATGATGTCACAGTGTGTAAAAAATAAAAAAAGTAAGACAAGACGAAGTTGAGTGGAGTGACACTAACTGTTGTTCTTTACACGCTGTGACGTCTTCTGTGATCTATTACAGTACACACACATGGAAAAATGTATCTATTTGTTTTATATAATGAAAACATCAAGTGGTTTATTGAAGAATTTCTGTGGCATGAAAAAAGAAAAACAAGTTTACTGACGTGAGATCACAGTCAACATCCAATAACGCACATAGAAATCATGTTATTGTATAATTTACTACATTTTTTTAGTTCAGGGTACAACTTTCCCTGGGGTGTGGAATTTGCCACAGATTTTTGGCCCCACTGTGAGGCATTTTACATCAGCTGTTGTTCATCACCAACACAGAGAATTACTGTAGCACCATTTTTGGAAAAATTGTCAAATGCCCAGGGGTTGGCCCAGGAAGGGGGGGGGGGGGGTTGACCTGGGAGGGGTTGGCCTGGGAGGGGTTGGCCTGGGAGGGGGGAGTGGGCCCACTTGGATTTGACTGATCTGTACTTGAAGTGACCCTCGTTACCAGATTGTAAAGTTTGCTAAGTGTGCGGGTAAGATGGATCAAAGTATCGGAAAATGCGTGGATGGGCAGGCTTGCAGGTAAAAACTGTGTGGATGGCGGGTAAAAACTGCGCGGATACGATGTGGGTTGTCGCGAAATACATGAATTACTCAATATATATTTGTAAATTTTGTGTGGATGTGGATATTTAACCCATTTTGCACAGATGCCGATATATTTAACACATTTTGCACGGATGCAGTTCAAATTTGAAAAAAATACGCGGGGAAGATCTTCCCCGGGAACAACTTTACAATCTGGCCTCTTTATAGCTGTACAGGTACATACTTTTCTATTGAGGAATGTTTTCATCTAAGACATTTGCTTGAATGCATAATAAGTGTAAAGGCACTTTAGTGTTCAAATAAGATGACACGAGACTTTATATTGCGTACGTATGCATAGAACTTGAAGCTTTATTTGTTAGAATAAATCATTAAATGCGCAAGAAAAATGCCATACCATTAATATAAATCTTAGCATCTTTGAATAAACTCTTGCTGAAGCTGTGGTACTGATTGGCCTAAACAATAAAGTCAAAACAATGCTGCATTTCGCGGTTACAGTTAACATATTCTCGTATAATCACAGTGTTTCACTTCTAATAACAAACTTGCACTTCCAAGCTCAAGGTCACAAGGAAGAGATAAAAAATCAAAGATTTGTTACCACGCTATTCGGAAATAAATTAGCTTTAGAGTTAACTCAATACCTTACCTTGTTAAAGATCATGTCTTTTACTCCTCTTTCAGGAACAGCGTCCGTAAAATACGCCAAAAAGAAGTTGAAAACCACAAAAGCTGCAACAAACTTCGTCGCCATTTTGACACACGTCGACGCAAAAAAAGAATTAGACCCAGGACCTCTCGGTATAATGACGGCTATTTCCGATCTTTTCCCGACCTATTTCCGGGTGTACCAGTGATATGCGAGTGGGGAAAGCATTGTTTTTAATTTTGTTCGTGAAAACGAGGTCATAAATTGTTAAACGTTCATCAAGCTAAAATACTCGTAGGCTAATTTATGTGCGTGGTTCGGAGGAAGTAATTACATAAATTAAGCAAACTTGCACCTCGATTTTCTCTTATAGTTCCGTTTCAGCTTGCTTTTGAAATCCGATACGTATAATTGAAATGAACATTCCGAGCTTACGTTGCAATGTTGCGAACTACGTTGCGAGGTAGATAGAAAAATTTAAGTCGGCAATTTGTTTCTGCTTAACCAAGTATCTATTATTATATTCTATACAACAAATAATCTTCTTCTTCGTGATGTTACCAAAGGAATTCAATTCAAAGCTTATTAAATTCGACGAACTTCACAACGAACTTCCGTACCAAGTTCCCAACCTTCCAACGAATGTTGACAAACGAATTTCAAAAGCAAGCTGAAACTGACCTGTTTTCCAATTTTGAGTTCATAATTTTTGGCAAAAGAGCGCAGCCTTGAATTGGCCATTATGCCATTTTGCCTTGCTTTAATACATTAATTACATTACTAAGCCTTTGTTCTATGGCAAAATAACACAATGATCAGTCCAAACCCAAAAGAGTGCAGCAGAACATGGTTCAGATTTTTCGTAGTTTCTCTCTAATATTTATCGTATGTGTTTCAATTTCCTAACACCTAAAATACTCTTAAAGGGCAACTATACAGGGGGTGGACAAAAAAAAGTGGCCCCCCACCAAAATATGGTTTTTTGGCTATAACTTTCAGAAGAGAGATAAAAATTTGGAAATCGATATGGTTCTACAATAAATGTGTCGATATACGATTATATATGATCGCAAATCTTAATTGTAATCACGTTCTTATTGAAAATACACAAACGTTCAATAGTATTAAATAAGGATACCATGCCATATAGTTTCAGAATTATTTTACAAAATTGTTAAGTTTATTAACAAATCACGCTACAATAGTTCACATCTGTACACATGTGGTGACTCATCATATGACTCATATGTGGTGACTCATCGCTCCAAACAACGCGTTTCCACTCATCAACTCTCCAACCAATATGCTCACGAGCAAATGATAAACGTAATAAACGATTCTTCTCACTCACGTATGGTTTCTTGGATTTCTTTCTCCACTTGATGTCTTTCTCATTGAGACGGCGCTGAATGGTTTTAGTGGAAACTTTGACACCAGTCTGAACCTCTAATTCACCAGCTAGCTGTTTTTTGGTTGGGGTGCCTGCTTTAGAACGTTTAACAATAAAACGGTCACTTCGATCAGTGGTTTTACGTTTTCGTCCTGAACCAGGAGTACGACCACAATTACCACTCAATTTTAACTTGGCACAAAGTTTCTTTGCTGCAGAATAACTAAGGTTGATTTTTTTTGCTATTTGGCGAGCACTAACTCCAGCCTTAAGCATCCCAAGAATTTCATGATTCCTTCCAATTTTCTTCTGCGCTCTTTCTGTTTGGATTTCTTTAGTAGTCTTTCTATCCATGTCACTTTAGGAGATAATTCTTTCCCAGAACGTCGAAAATAACAACATAAACCCGCTTTCTGACATAATTTGTACTGGAGCTATCCATTCAAATATTGTGGGACAATCACATTGATTTTCTATAGGGACTTTTGTGAGCTAAAGGGCCTAAGTATAAGTCGACATTGGAAGATAGGCACTGGGTTTCCTTAAGAATTTATCAATAAAATCAATAAAATTGATGCGTTTCAAAAACCATTGCTTAAAACTATTATGTAACATCACATTTATTCAGATCTCGAAGAGGCCCTTCTACAACATAGGGTTTTCTACATTTTCTGCCACTTTGGAAATATCTCTACCCAATAAAACCATATTTTAGTGGGGGGCCACTTTTTTTTGTCCACCCCCTGTACGTTTCCAGGTTATTCTATCTTCCGTTAAAGTCGGGAAAGTTCAATCTAAAACCGAAGAAATAATTGAAACCAGTCATTCGGTTCCACTTTTATGAACTGTCTAAGTTTGAGTTTTTGCTCCTTTTGCTGAACTCGTGTGAACGACGACCGCGTCGAAAAAAAGACTGGTACTAGTATCTTGTGATGTCATACCGGTAACAAACAACAAGGGGATTGGTTGTGATTGGTGGGTTTTACCGGTATGACGTCGAAGACAATAGAGTACCCATTCTCCTAGAAACGCGGTCATGCTTCAAGAGGACCTAAGAAGGCTTCGCTGATAAGTTCTTTCCATTACCTCGAAATTCATATTTTTCTTTACTTTTGCTAAGTTAGATGATAACCTTTTCAGAAGAAAATATAACTTCAAAAGGTTTAGTTGACCTTTAAAAATCTGGCTATAAAAGTAACATGTTGATAAAACAAACTAAGCGATTGGACTGGTCCTTCGGGAACTTCTTCATGAGCGATGCCTACAAAATTGAAGCAAACAGTATTTTTGGATTGTTATTCCGACAAGTACAAATCTTATAAAAGTAAAGTACTTCGTAAACAGTGAAAAAATGCAATTTCCTCCCCCAGAAATATGCCTAACAACGCAATCAAGCTTCAAGAGGCCTAAAAACTAGGCTATTCACAAACCTTAATTTTATCGAGGAATGTCACCCCTGCAAGCCAAGACTCTGTGAAGTCAACTGCATCTGGACTTCCTTTGTAATAAGAGCACACTTGACGCTAAACGTTACGAAATGAAAATAAACAAAGACCTTTTTTACCAAAATTATTTCACTGTATTGTAGAAAAGAATAGATAGATATTTAATAAAACTACATGGCAGCCTAAAAGGCTGAATTGCGTAGATTTTACAATCACAAAAGCTATGGTAATAGGAGAAAAACATGCACTACTATTTACAATATGTATATACAAAGATTAACATGCTAACCAGGTACAACTTAACAGTTCGACATCGATGGGATGAAAGTGTTTTGAAAACGTTTGGTATGAATTATTGGGAGAGTATAACTACGCTTGTGTCTTAAATTGTACTTTGGTTCGTTCTTAGGAGGTAATAGATTATGTAGTTTATGAGTATTATCTAATGTAACCAATTTAAATAGTCTTTTACACAGTTCTTGTCGTCGGTCGTATAAGGAGGTCAGGCCTGATAGTTTCAATCTTTGGTTATATTCTTCTCCTGGAAATATGATTGCCAATGATCGTTTCTGGACTTGTTCTAGATCGTTCTCTAAATATTTTGGTAGTGAATGGTGGAAGACTTCGGCTCCGTACTCGAGTGTTGGTCTTATGCAGGTGGAATAAAAGTTGACAATATCGGATATGGGGACACCAGCTCGTTTTAGTTGGGTGAGGCAGTACAACCGTTTGTTGGCTTTTTTAACAGTCTCGCTGATATGGTGGGTCCACTGTAGGGTCTCCGAGATTGTTAACCCTAATATCTTTGCATGGTCAACAACTTGCAGTTGATGGTTGTTGATTGATATTGGGTCAAACTGATCCTTTTGCTGCTTAAAATCAATCCGGAGTTCTTTACATTTATCTGGATTTAGCTGCAGTTTATTAAGCAGTGACCAGTTATCAACAGAGGATGCTGCTTGTTGGGTACGACTGTGAGAGCCTTTGGGAACGACTTCCGATATTGTGGTGTCATCAACGTATTTCCAGTTACCATGAATGTCATCAACGCGTAGGTCGTTGATCATTAGTAAAAATAACCAGGGCCCTAGCTTCGTCCCTTGAGGCACGCCTGACCGGACATGTTCCCACTGTGAGTAAGAGTTGGAGAGTTTTACTCTTTGATATCTGTTTTTCAGGAAATCGATAACCCAACAACAGATGTTGTGTGGTATCGGTAGACTTTGGATTTTCTTAACTAGGATATGATGGTCTATGAGATCAAAGGCTTTTCTATAGTCAAACAGGGTAATCCTTACTGCTGCACCGGTGCTATCAGTAGCTTGTGACCATTGGTGAATCATGGAAATTAGTGCTTGAATTGTGGAGGATTTAGGTATGGCACCGTATTGGTTGGGGTCAATCACTTTAAGAACAGCTGGTGCGATGTACGTCTTAACAATGAATTCTTCAGCAACTTTTGAGATGGTAGGTGTCAAGGAAATTGGTCGAAGATTTTTGTTTATGTCCGTAACAGGTTTCGTCTTAGGAATGGGGATAACGTTTGCAAATTTCCAAGCAGGTGGTAATTTCTGCTCTTTGTATGAACTATTGAGGATAGAACAAATTGGTTCAGATAGGATTTCAGCGTATTGCTTTAGTACCCAGTTTGGGATTTCGTCCGGGCCGCATGCTTTGCGGGGATTCAGTTTTTGGAGAACTTTGCAAGTTATATGTTCAGTAAGTTCGAAAACTTCATTATCGGGATGGTTGTACTCAGCAGAAGCTGGGTTATTGGTGAGTGGCTGGTATTCCTGCATGGGTTTTAGGAATGCTGCGTTTATCTTGTTAGCGACAGACAAGGGGTTTCTTGTATCAACATGGTCAGTGTGTATTTGAGAGAGGAGGTTTTCTGAATTGGAAGTAGGCTGCATGCCGGATATTCGCTTCACTTCATTCCACCAGGCAGATGGTTTGGTGTGTTTGAGGTGGTTTACTTTTAGTGAAAAATACTTGCTTCTCAAACTTTTTCTTTCGCGGTTGACTTGGTTGCGGTAATATCGGTAGAGGGTAGTGTCATTATTAGCGAAAGCTCGTTGGCGACGTTTAATCAGGTTTTTAAATTCTACTGTTAGCCATGGGGGGTTGTTACAATGAAGTTTATGCTCATTGAGAGGCATTATTAAATCCATGCCGGTTTTGATGATGGTTTGAAACAGCTTGTCTTTTCCTTCGCAGTTATTTTCGTGTTTTATAATGTCCCAATCAAACGCGCTCAAATATCTTCCAAGTTCTTGTCTGCGACTAGGTCTTGTATCTCTTCGGGTTACGATTTTCTTACCATTGGAAAATGTATTGTATCTATCCATTCATTCATCCATCATTCATTTGTTCCTTCCTTCCTTCCTTCCTCCTTTCCCTCCCTCCCTCCTTTCTTTCCTTCCTTCCTTCCTTCCTTCCTTCCTTCCTTCCTTCCTTCCTTCCTTCCTTCCTTCCTTCCTTCCTTCCTTCCTTCCTTCCTTCCTTCCTTCCTTCCTTCCTTCCTTCCTTCCTTCCTTCCTTCCTTCCTTCCTTCCTTCCTTCCTTCCTTCCTTCCTTCCTTCCTTCTTTCCTCCATCTATCCATCCCAACAAACTAGTCCGTCCATTCATCAACTCCAACAAATCACTCTGTATATTCATCTGTCCATTTACTCATTAAACCAGAAGTCTCAACGAAATTCGTTGCTCTTTGAATAGGATCCACAAAAATTACTGTGCGTTGATAATGTAACTCCGAACATTTCAGCTCAGCTGCCCTGCAAACCCTGTATTCAATATCTGTCCGTCCTTTCAGCAGCAATAATGAACCAGGCAACAACTTACCATTTCAGTGAGGAGATCGTCGGTAAGTAAGCCGCTCTGTTGAATACTGAAGTTCATCGCCATCGGTAGTGGATAACCCGGGGTTAAGGTGTTTCTAGCGCTATCTGACTGAACCCAAAATGCTTTAACCACAGACTCTCGCGATGAAAGATGCGGATCATAAGGAGCTATAGAAAAGAAGATTAAAAAACCCAATAGTTAAATAGCTAAAGCCTAATAATAATAAGGCGTTACTCCGAGTGACGAACCATATCGGACAAGTAGAGAAAACTCTACTTGACCTGGCTGCGATTCGAATCCGCGAGCTTCGGTTTACTAGTCCGATGCTCTATCAACTGAGGCGTGAGCTACTGGTGAAGTTGGGAGTTGAAGGTCGAATGATAGTACTTAGGCTATGATTGAAGACTGTTGATAGATAGTGAAGAAACTAGTTTGTTTCGAAATATCAAATAGCCTAAGTACTATCATTCGACCTTCAGCTTCCAACTTGACCTGTAGCTCAGTTGGTAGAGCATTGGACTAGTAAACCGAAGGTCGCGGGTTCGAATCGCAGCCAGGCCAAGTAGAGTTTTCTCTCTACTTGTCCAGTATGGTTCGTCACTTGGAGTAACACCTTATTATTCTCCACCCGAGTTCATTGTCCCACAATAATCATTCGAATTACTGTAGTTAAAGCCTGTATTGGCTACAGCTTTCTGGGGTATACAGTATACTATACTTTTTACTTACAGACAATAAAACCAAGACATGGTTCATACGTAGATTTTTCCAACTTTAAACACTTCTGGTAATGTTGCTGGGCAGCGATATCTCGAACCGAAGGATCTGGTTGGTATGTCGGGTGACTGTGATACCACCCTACCACAACTAAATCACGAGCTTTCATGGCCAGTCGGATCTATAGAGAAAAAATAGACAAAAGAAGAACTTGAGTATAAAGTTGGATTCCCACTATAGGCGTAAAAATGTCGCGCGCTTGAATTTTTCTTTTGTTACTATATAAACTCACAAAACAAAAAAAGCCAAGGGCACGACGTTTTTACGTTTTATAATAAAGTAAATGGTTTGTAGGATTAGTATATGTTTGTGAAAATTGATCGTCTAAGGCTAATGTAGTCTTGAGAAAGATTGTTGTTCATGTTAGTGACTGACGTTTTGACGGCCTCAGCGGCGGTCATCTTCAGAGTCAAGTGACCGCCGCTGAGGCCGGTGAAACGTCAGTGACTAACATCAACAATAGTCTTTCTCAAGACTACACTAACCTAAACGATCAATTTTTGTGAACCCTCTAATATATAACAAAGATAGGCACCTGTTCTTCCACTGTTTCGGCGTTTTTCTGATTAGCAAATCTACACTTCACTGGGAAAGCTTGTACAACTTGGACGTCTAAAACGTAACAGATAAAATAGGGCCTGTCTACAAAAAGGTAGGGTTACCCTAGCACCCCCGGTCAAAGATAGCCCGGGTTTACAAGCAAAATGTCACAGGTATGTACTAAGGTCACCCTGCTGCCCAGGTCAACTTCATTAGACGTGGTTACCAAGCACTAATAACAAGGCAAGAAGCCTGGAACTGGGTAACACTGGGTTACCATGTTGTTTTTTTGTTTGTCGTGTTTACAAGGACGCAGGGTAACCCGGGTGCTAGGGTAACCCTAGCCTGGTACCCTGGCCCAATCAAAGAATATGGGCCAGGTAACCACTAAGAACTTCTGCTTTCCTATTGGTTGAAATTTTCGCGCGTTTTTAGTGGCTGAGTAAAACTGCAACCGTCATAAGTGGATTTAGCCCTGATGACGCGAGAATGAAATTAGTGGTTACCTGGCCCATAATTCTTTTGAAATTGGGCCAGGGTACCAGGCTACCTCCTTATAAACAGGCCCTTAGTCGGCGTTAGAGTCGGTTACAAATGAGTGAAAGGGTTAAAATCCCATTCCGTTGTGTCGATCAGAACTTACATTGCGTATCACGGTTCCAGTGACCACCCAAATAACCAACCACTTCACTGGTTGTCAGGTGACAGTGCAAATCCTGGCGATAATGTAAAGTAGGGAAAGAAAGAAAATAAGACAGATGAATACAATGAAAAGGGAAAAGAATAAAGAAAAAGAGAAGTGAAACAAAACCAAACCCCGAGCAAACTTACCATCAACATGAGAGTGTTAGTGTTGATAGAGACGGTGAAAGGCTGCGTCTTTTTCAAATTGGCAAAGTTCAAGCATTCTACCAAAGTCTGAGGATTACTGGCAAAGGTAAGATTAAATACTTCAAGCGTTCGAAGCACAGGAGAGATCAACTACAACTCTACATTAGTTTCCAGCTCGACAACGGGGTCATGCCCAAGCGGTCACCCATCCAAGTACTAACCCCGTCTAACCAGGCTTAACTTTTTGGTGAGAGCATAGTCAATCGAGATATGGTCTGGAAACTCAGCTAAAGTCTTTGGTCTATCTTTTTGTTCACCTTTATGCATTTTTGTGCACGGTGCACGGTCACTGAACACATTGTATTTTAGTATAATGAACGAATTGTCCAATAGCAACGTTTCAGTTCAATCACTCAACCGTGTTATTTAAATATTAATAAACCTAAAACAAAGGATGTGCACGGTGTAAGGTACGGTTCAACATAAAATCCCAGCTCATTATAGGCGCTTTGAAGTTTGCCGAGTTTCCAGACCATATCTCGATTGACTATGATAAAACCAAAGTCTTGACTGGTCATTGTGCCATTTTACCTTAAAACAATGGTCAGCTGGCATTGTTCTACAATACTCAGCCATTGTTCTATTGCAAAATGGCACAATGGCCAGTCGAAACCATGCCTTACCTATCTTGCCGCACTTCTGAAACATTCACACTTGTTCTTGGCCAAGAGACCAGTTTCGTCTTTCGAGAGGAGGTAAATGACGATAAGTCGGCCAAGTCTACAAAAACATGCATGGACATTGGTGATAGTGCCAACATTTACACTCTGACGTTTCTATAGTCAGAGCCCTTGGAAACGGACTCAGCATTTCATGTAATTATATATACTGTATATATCTGACAGCATTAACATCATTAATTAGATCATTATACTCTAGACTAGTTAAGGTTAAAATGCATGAAGCTTCGACTCGGGCTTCGACTCGGGCTTCGACTCCCTCACTACTGAAGTGATCTTAGTTGATCAAATGATTTTACTTGTCCAGTGGCCACGTTTAGGAGTGATTAAGGCTTAAGCCAGATACAGTACAATGTTATAGTTTTTCATTTTACGCAACATACACAATAATTAAAGTATAGCCAAACCATTCACCTGACTGACTTGACGACTGTGCCTCCTGTTTGTTACTGGCTTTCGATGGTGGTGCTGTTACGTTACTTTTCCGTTGGCTCTCCTGTAAACGTTCTCTATTAAAATTAATGTGAAAAACCAAAGTCAGTTTCTAAGCACATGTTAAAGTGTCTATGAAGTGAAAATGGCACTTTTGTTGTTTTAGTCAACAGAGGAGCATGGCGAGGGCACCCACGGAATATTTCAAGATAATTTGGAGTATAGTGACTGTTCTCGTGTTATGAACTCCCAAAGTCTGCCCTGGTTAGTACGCTTTAGAAGAAATTTGAACTTCTTGGTATAAACAATGCCTTATGAATTACTCTGAAAAGATTTCTGAGCCCCAGACAGGGTTCCAACCTGCAGCCTTCTAATGACCGGTTAGACGCTCTAACGGCTAACCATTGAGCCACAGATGGAGAGCTAAGGGTTGCAAATTCATACTCATGTGAGTACTTGAGTTTGACGAACGTCTACCAATCGTCTGTTACATTACACCAGACTACATACAACGTATCATAATGCCTTAAGCCCTAATCAAACGAGAACGCAAGTCATCGCAAGTTGGCAGTCACGCTATCTCATCCAGCCGCTCTGAATAGTTTCCCGAAAATATCATGTACCGTGACAAAGTTAAAACTTGTTTAAAACACTCATGAAACCTTTATTTTGTTAATTGGGGTGTTCAAACGACCGCCACAGAAATTCTGACTACCAACTTGCGATGACTTGCGTTTTCGTTTGATCTTTAAGCCGGTTTTCCACTGGGCGATTTTTTTCGCGCGAAGCGACTTTCTTTTGTTCGAATTCAATAGATTTCTGATTAGTTCCAGCTCAGAGCTCATGAGACAAAAGAAAAAGTCGCTTCGCGCGAAAAAAAGTCGCCTAGTGGAAAACCGGCTTTATGATGTACGCTGATATGGCTCATTAATGCTAAAATCCATTGTTCCATTTGTGTAGGTCATACGGTATTGTTACTGAGAGCTAAAATTTTTACAGAAATGAAATAGCCATGGCAAACTTTGAGACTTAATGGCTCGAAGACTATACATCAGATTCTCTTGAAATTTTCAGTGAATGCTTCTACCCAACCTCGTCCCCAGGGCCATTGTTTTTTTGGGGGGACTGGGCCAAGATGGCGGCCCAGCCACACAAATGGCCCTGGGGACGAGGTTGTGATGTGGCCTGGTACCCTGGCCCAATCAAAGAATATGGGCCAGGTAACCACTAATCTCATTCTCGCGTCATCAGGGCTAAATCCACTTATGACGATTGCAGTTTTACTCATAGCCACTAAAAACGCGCGAAATTTCAACCAATAGGAAAGCAGAAGTCTTTAGTGGTTACCTGGCCCATATTTCTTTTGAAATTGGGTCAGGGTACCAGGCTAGTTGTGATGTAGCCTGGTAACCACTAAAGACTTCTGCTTTCCTATTGGTTAAAATTTCGCGCGTTTTTAGTGGCTATGAGTAAAACTGCAATCGTCATAAGTGGATTTAGCCCTGATGACGCGAGAATGAGATTAGTGGTTACCTGGCCCTTATTTCTTTTGAAATTGGGCCAGGGTACCAGGCTAGTTGTGATGCAGCTCCTCTGTTTATTAAACTAAAAACTTTCTCTGACTTATGGTTATAGTGACGTACTTTCTGGATTGTCGCTGAGCTTTATTTTTAAGTTTCTGTGATTCCTTTTTGGAAGTGGACTGGATTTTTGTAAGAGATGGTGTAGAAGAAGTGGTGTTTTTGGCTTGCTTTCCTTGGCTTGTGTCAGGAGAAGATAAAGGCGGAGCTTGTCCTGCAGATTGGGACGCAGCTGAGGAAACGGTTGAGGTTGCTTCTGTTTTTGTTTTTGAAGCAGGAAACGAAAGAGCAGGGGAAGAAGCAGCTGGTTTCTTTACTGAAGGAGTGTTCTAAAAATGATATGGGACATTATGTTTCAAGTTATTGTACACTCTGCACTACACTGTACTGTACTGCACTGCACTGTACTGTATTGCACTATACTGTACTGCACTGTACTGTACTGCACTGTATGGTACTGCACTGTATTGTACCATACTGTACTGTACTATATTGTACTGTACTGCACTGTATTGTACTGCACTGTATTGTATTGTACTGTATTGTACTGTACTTTATTGTACTGTATTGTACTGTACCATACTGCACTGCACTGTATTGCACTATACTGTACTGTAGTACTGCACTGTACTGTACTGCACTGCACTGTACTGCACTGCACTGTACTGTACTGTAATGTACTGTATTGTACTGTACCATGTACTGTACATGTGGAATGAAATGCAAATTTACAGATAGCCAGTTCCTTACTGGGGATGCTGATTTATTAGAGTGAAATAAAGGTCTTTGTTGCCGAAACCAAGTGGTCTTAAACTGATCCAATTTCTTCCCTTTATACTTCACCTGAAACAAACCACAAACAAGCAATATAAATATAGGTCTATGATGTGCAATACATATACTGTATGGTGACTATAAGTAATACCAGTATTATGTATATACAGTAGTAATGGGAGGGCCACAAGTTTATCAGTATTTTTTGCTGTCACGTGTTACTCTCATTAAATAAAGTTATATTTTATTATTATTATTAATTATTATATGGCACAGATTATTTCCAGTAAAACACACGCTGTGATTGGTTGCTGACGGGGTGAGATTTCTCCGTAATGCCCACAGACATAATGCCCACAGGCATTATGAAAATTGTTAATGCCCTACGATTGGAAACAAACAAAAAATCCTAATAAGAAACTTTTATTGCCGAAAAACAGCGAAAATAAATTAAATAAACGACGATGAACATTATAAAAGTAAATTCTAGTATCCAGATGAGAAAGAAACAGAAGAAAATAACGCTAGTTTGGTGTTTTGACGAAGTTAAAGGAAGCGAAGACCAAGAAATACAAGATTGATTTTGAAATAAAAAGTACCATATAATAAACTACTTTAATAACCTCGACCGTTCGGTCTTTACGGTAAAATATTAAACCTCAGTCTTGAGCGTATTAACCTCACTATCGCTCGGTCAATACAGCAAGACCTCGGTTTAATATTTTACCGTAAAGACCTCACTCTCGGTTATTAAGTAGTTAATATTATTATTATTATTATTATTACTATTATTATTATTGTTACATGTACAACATGCATCATACTTACAGATGCCCATCCGCATCCTGATTTTTTTGAAGGGTTGACCAGCTTTTTACAGTGTATGGCCCATGCTGATGGAGAGTTAAATAATTTGTTGCTGCCTTCCCACTTGATTTTGCCATTAGGCAAGAGATCAGCCACAAACTTCTGACCCTTTGGAATAAAGAGAAGGCAATACGAATAGGTATATACGATGATCTTCCAAGGCACTTTCTCTTCACTCAGGTGACGAAGTCACTGATTAAAGAGGTGTGGCTGATTAATTGGCTGTAGTCTCTGACAGGTCAAGAGGGTAGCCCAAGCTTTCTAGGGAACGATGGTTCTAAAGTGCTTCAGCCCTCAACATGTTTAAATTTTGAAAATGGGCTAACAAATTTCAGATGAAATGAACCAAATGTACTTAATATATCAATGTTTACAACAGGTAAGTTAGTTTTTGAGTAGTTAATAGATTGTAGAAGTATCTCTATATAATGATTTCTAGGTAATCATAACTGGTTAGCTCCCCCCCCCCCTAGATACACCCTTTAGGGAATTTATAGCCCCTATGGTTCCACCTGGAATTGAATTATAAATTATATTTCAATATTCTCCTTTACCAAGTAATCAATGGACATGCATCCCTCTTCAACATTCAATATTCCATCATCCACCAACATTTTCAGAGTGACACCACGTCCACTTAAAACAGTTCTGCTCCCTTTTTTCCCCTTTGCTTTCTTTTTTGTCTCTTTTACATTTTCTTGAACTTTGTCTTTCTCTTCTTCTGCATCATCCTCATCTGGTTCTTCTTCATGTTCCATCGCGGCAGGACTGTCCTCTGTTGCCTCTTTTTCCATTAATGATTATGGGATTAATGATTATTGAAACCAACTGACAAACTGAAAATAAGGTATAGTAATAATATAGTTTAGTATAAATACACAGGTGATTATAGAAAATCACGTGCGCTGATTGGTCCAGCTACTTCGGATTAATACTTGATAATCACCTACAGTGTATATTCAAAATGGCCACCAGCCAAGTTGTCATGCGACAGACGAGGAAATTAACAATTTTAAAGAAAATGTTGTTCCTAAAAGTACGAAAATGTGTATTTATACTAAAACAATTATTCACCTCAGGCTCAGTGAATATCGGTGAATAATAACCTCGACTTCGTCTCGGTTATTATACATCGATATTCACCTCGCCTTTGGCGAATAATTGTTAAATAATATTAATAAAATTTTTTTTAGATTTCAAATTTTTGTACGCTTGACACCACTGCCAAGCGTATAAAATTTTTGTATGCTCAGCACCACTCACTGCCAAGCGTACAAAATTGTCAGATTTTTGCATGCTCGGCAGCACTGCCAAGCATACAAAATTTTCATCTTTTTGTACACTAGGCACCACAGCCACTGCTAAGAGTATGGCTCTCGTATAAAATATATAAAAAATTATGCAGACTTTAACAAGTGTATGTGTTATCCACAGCTCAGAATTTGGCAAATAACAACCACCTTGGTCGACTCTTCACTTTTATACTCAGCCTCATTAATAATAAATTGTTCCTAGAGTCTGGAGATATTATTCTTTATATAGAGGACATACAGAGTCTAATGGGACAACCAGAAAAAAGTAGTAGCTTCGCAATTACATTTATCAACGATGTATCACGGCAAAAACTCGCTTATACCCTGCAAAAATCATCCCAAATCACTGTCACCTCGTGTCAACAATAGCCTTCACACAGTAAATGTTTCTGCTGTCATGACACAAAAATAAAAATTATCAAGAAATTTTAGATATTTAAAGAGTAACACTTACATTCAGTTGTACAAGAATGCCAATATAACAAACACGAACCTTTATTTAACCAGTTTTTACTTGAGTTTATGCAATATTTCCACTGTTTGAGACGTTTGTGTACTTCGCTTCCCAACGTGTTGATCAAAATACAAACAATGGTAAACTCCCCCCGGGTAAATACTTGTTTCCATCCATCAAACTGACGTACCGCCATTTTGTTGGTACAGTGATAATTTCTTCTTTATTTTAAAGTTAGAATTTAGGAATAGTTTATTTAGGTTAGAGTAAGTATTAAAATTAGTTTTATAGTTAAAGTTAGTGTTTATGAAGAGCTAGTCTATAAAAATTTCTTCAAAAAAAAGTAAATAAAATAACACTTGTAAAATAAATAAGTCATTAAGTCTTCCATAAAAATCCTGTAAAGGTTTACTAATGACCCATAGTCTAGAAAAATATCAAAATTCGTACCAGCTGTACTAGTTTATATCTTTTATTATGAGGAAAAATAAATTTTAAAAAAACAAACCCAAAAACACGTCAGTTTGAAAGATGGAAAATAGTTTGAAAACAGTGAACTTCCCCCCGTCTCCCCCCGTTTTCTTTATGCCGCTGAACAACAAAATTAGGGCGCATGTTCTAAAAATATTCCAAATGACGTGAGTATATTTATTTTGCTTCATCATGGGTAGGTGTACAGTGTTTAGCAATGTTCACGTCTGTTTTTTACAGCATTTCGTGCTAAAATATAGTACTTTTCAATGTTTTCTTCAGGGTTTAGTGCAAATAAACTTCGGGTGAACCTCAAATTGGTCATCAACCGGCTGAAATTACTTGAGAAAAAGAAAAGTGAGTTATGGTTTATATTTGTATTTTCTGAAGGTTTAGGTTCGTAAAGTATGATATTGTGAATCAGGTTGTTTAATGGCTTATTTTTCTTCCAGCTGAAATAGCTCAGAAGTCAAGGAAGGAAATTGCTAATTACTTGGTTCAATCCAAAGATGACAGAGCGAGAATTCGGGTATAGATTTTTAATCATGATTGTTTCTACTCCTGGAATTGATAATCAGTGATGATCAATAGATAGTAGTCATCAATTGATATTGGAAATTGATGATCAATTGATGAGGTGTAAATGTGATTGTGATGTTTTATTGATTAGATGTTGATTACCAATCAATTGATTAAAATAAAAAATTTTCACATAATTGGTATGCCATACGTCACATTGACATTAAATAAGTAAAATAACCCACCTTAGTTCGCTCATGATCACCTCAGTTTTCTCTGATGTACCGCAGTTGTTTATTTATAATAATTACCCCCAACCACGTATAAATCAAGTTAATGCCCAATTAACATGATTTATGTGGTTGGAAAAATAAGAGTTAATCAATGGTCACAAATGTGATAAAGGATTTATCATTGTGACTGAAGTGTTTTTAGACAACCTCTGTGATAACGAACTCAGTATCTCAGTTTTCTTAGGCAACCTCAGCCCTTTGGGCCTCAGTAAATAACTGATGTAGTTACCTCAGGTTCAGTAACTAACCTATACAATCCATTGCTGCCAAGGATGTCTGAAGGTTCTCCCTTTGATGAGTACAATTGTCTGGCATTAGACAGAGTGTTTTACTCTGTCTAATGCCAGACAATTGTACTCATCAAATAAATCAATAAAGTGTCATTTTTGGCCAGCTTAGGCAGGAAGAGTTGCAGTAATTGCTTGTTAACCCATTGCTGCCTAGGATTTCTGAGGGTTCTCCCTTTGATGAGTAAAATCAGCTGGCATTAGACATAGTAAAACAATAAATTGGGCTGTTTTTGGTTGGGTCAGACAGGAATTGGTTAAAGAAAAATAAAGTATGAATTGTTAGTTTATTATCATACTGTTCAAATGTAGGTTGAACACATTATCAGAGAGGATTACCTTGTCGAAGCAATGGAACTGTTGGAACTCTATTCTGACTTACTACTTGCGAGATTTGGCCTAATTGAAACAATGAAGTATGTTTTAGTTACATGGTATATATAACAAGTATCTGTTACTGTAATAATTAAGCCATATTGTGACTTTTTTAGATATTGCGATGAAGGTTTAAGTGAAGCAGTTTCAACTCTCATATGGGCCGCACCACGACTTCAAAGTGAAGTCACTGAACTACGAGTGGTAAGTCTATTTTTCTTTTTATTTATTACAGCTAATTAAGTTGTATAATTTTGTAAAATTGGTATAATTTATTTCTAAACATATCTACAGGTTGCTGATCAGCTGGGCCAGAAATATGGCAAACTATTTTCCCAACAGGCTGCTGCAAATACTAATAAAACAGTCAATGAAAGGGTTTGTTCCACTCCACAGTGTTTTGTTACCATGATTATGATATTGTTATTTCATCATTCTGCTGGTCAAACTGTAAGTCTTAAAATGCATTTGTATGTTTTCTCCTTACCAGAAATTATCTTTTCTTTCCAAATATTGCAGCTTATTAATAAACTCAGTCCAAATGCACCCCCAAAAGATCTGGTGGAAAGGTATCTTATTGAGATTGCTAGAAGTCATAATGTTCCTTTTGAACCAGATCCAACAATAATGGTAATGTTATCTGATTTATATTTACCTGTAGACCAGCAGTTTAGTACGACAATTGCTGTTGGAAGGGGTTGATGGACAGACCGACAGACAGACAGATATCAATTAAATTTTCATGTTTCATTTCTCAGGATAATGATCTTCCAGACATAGTTGAATCAAAAAGTTTTGGTGGTGATGACAACAGTAATTTCAATGGTAGTAGTGGTTTTGGTGGATCGGGTGGTGGTGGCAATACTGGTAGTGGTTTTGGTGGATCAGGTGGTGGTGGCAATACTGGTGGTGGTGGTGGTGGCAATACTGGTGGTGGTGGTGGTGGTGGTGGACCCAGAAGTCAGATTGGTTTTGAACATTACAATGAGAATCCACCTGCAGCTTCATTTCCTCAAATGCCTTCTGTTCCTGGTCCTAATGCAGCCATGCCTTATCCTCCCCCACAGGTACAGTATAAAGTACAGTAGGGAGAAAATAATAAAGAATAGAGATACAGAAAGGGAGGGAGGGAGGGAGGGAGGGAGGGAGGGAGGGAGGGAGGGAGGGGAGGGAGGGAGGGAGGGAGGGAGGAGGGAGGGAGGGAGGGAGGGAGGGAGGGAGGGAGGGAGGGAGGGAGGGAGGGAGGGAGGGAGGGAGGGAGGGAGGGAGGGAGGGAGGGAGGGAGGGAGGGAGGGAGGGAGGGAGGGAGGGAGGGAGGGAGGGAGGGAGGGAGGGAGGGAGGGAGGGAGGGAGGGAGGGAGGGAGGGAGGAAGGAAGGAAGGAAGGAAGGAAGAATAAATGGAATTGAATGGGTTAGTTCTTATTAGATTTTCTCTATTTCCAAAAGGTAAATGCACCATATGCCCCACCTCCGACTCACATGTCCTTCCCACCAAGTGGGCCAGGATATCCTACCAATTCTGAAGTAAGTAAAGTTTTGGCATATTGTAAACACTTGACTTTTGGACAAGATTTATTATATCCCAAAGAATAAACTCTTTTTCAGTAAAACAAATTTGATTTTCCTTTGCAGAAGCTTAACCCTGGCCCTGGTTATCAACCTATACACAACTCCCAACCACCACCACCCAGTAATGTTGGGGTAAGAAGAAATTTAGTTATATTACAGTATATTATATCATTGTAAAAATAACATTTTACCATTTGCGTTGAAGACCAAAATCAACTGATGAATTTGTGGGAGGATCAATATATTGCACTGCGTATAAAAATAGGTTCGCAACGCGTATAAAAATAGGTCTGCAATGCGTCCAAGTGATAAAATCTGCCAAATATGCGCAGTTGACCCAACAGTGTTGTGGTAACACCATTTTCCGTCCACCAGTGCTACAATTACAAGTTTTTGTTACTCCTATCTGCTTATTGGTAAAGAAATCTGGCATCACTTTAACTCAACTTTTTTTCTTTCAGAATCCTCCTTATCCTGGACCAGACAACGGTATTTTTGCCTTTCTTTATTTGTCTGTCAGTATTTCGTTGTCTAAAATCTCCCCACCTAATAATTCATGTAAGGAGTGATTGAAAGAGGGAGGGAGGGAGTATATGCGTGACTGAATTTATGGATGGATGGGATAGATAGGAGGGACGGATACGCGGGAAGGATGGATGGGTGGGAGAGATGGATGGGAGGGGTGGTTAGGAGGGATAGTTGGGTAGGAGGGATGAATGAATAGATGGACGAGGAAATAAACATATCTGTCTTATCTTTAGGTCCTTCAGCACGTCCCAACATGAGCAGCAATCTTCCTAACGTGCCAGATCTACCAGATGTTCCCTCAGGGTCTCTTCCAGGAGGTGCGAGCACGATCGGAGGCGCCAGCGGTGGTGATGACTTAGACTTCGATGACCTCAATAGACGATTTGAAGAACTGAAGAAAAAGAAATAGTTGACTCGCTTTCAAAGTAAAACAGAAAAATTATTGCACTATTGGCATAACAAATGATAGTGGAATTGTTCACTTGTATAACCTTGTAAATGATATTCTGATAGTTAAAAATAACCTGCAAACAATAATTGATATAACTTATACAATAATCTGGAATGTTTGCCTTGGTAAGTCTAAATACGCCGCATTTATAGATGGTCGCCAATCTTTCCTTTTATATGTATTAAACTTAACTTTTCCAGCATCGTTTTTGCATAAAGGTTCTTTTCAATTATAAACACAAGAACGAGGTTCGAAATGATTTAAGGGGCCGATTACATGGAGATTTTCAGCCTGGGCTGAAAGTGTACCCCGGGATGGAAAGTTCAGCCCGGTTCAGCCCGGTAAACCGGGCTGAAATGGATCACGGAATCGCAACTCAGCCCTGAAATTTCAGCCCGGGCTGATAATCTCCATGTAATCGTAAATAAATTGGCGACCGTCTTTATGAATTAAGGTGTATCGGCATTTTTTTTTAAATAAAGCTAAAAAGTTAAGAAATAAAGTTCGTTGACAACTCGTTAAAGGCCTGGCCAAACGCTTTCAACATTTCATTCAACATCGTTCAACATTGTTGAATTCAACATGTTGAAAGCGTTTGGCCACCCCTGTTGAATGATGTTGAACGAAATTTGAACATGTTCAAATTTTCGTTCAACACGCGTTCAACATTTCTATTGTTCTCAAAATGTTGAAAGGTGTTGAACGCATTTGGCCACATTTCATTCAACTTTGTTGTACAGAGACATGCGCCATGCGGGATATTGACGATTCCAGCTTTTGTGGTAGCCCGCGTTCAATTAATTGTCATTCATGAATGTTGAACGATGTTGAATTCATTTGGCCACTCGTGCTTTCAACATTATTCAACATCGTTCAACAATGTTGAATGTTGTTGAATGCGATGTTGAAAGCGTTTGGCCAGGCCTTAACCCATTCCTGCCTGAGCCGGTATCTAATGCCAGATGATTTTCCTCGTCAAATGGAGAACCCTCAGATATTCTAGGCAACAATGGGTTAAACACCAAACTCGTTTGACTCTTATTCATCATCAGGGTTGATGACGACTTAACCTCGAAAACATAAAGTCGAAAACGTTCGGTCTTTCAGGCGAACTTTAACTTTTTAGCTTGCACTAACCTTGTAAGTTGTAAATGATTTAGTATATAATAACATTCACGGGACCATGGATCCTTACATTTGGCTTAATGATACCATGAACTGTCCATGAAAAGTCCTTAAAATTTGTACTAGGATTAGAAGAACCACGCATAATAAATACTCGAAATATTAGAATTTTTGTATTAGTACTTTATAACACTCGCCAACCGAAGTTTCTGTAATATTTGAAGCAGGAGTGTTATCAGATATAACTTGGTAAGTTCGTTGGCGTAGTAATTTTGAAAAATAACGTTGTCTAAGGCGAGAAAATCAAAGCTAAAGTTTATGTAAATCAGGAGAATGTTTTATCACATAAAACCACGATACGGTTATGATTTTTCTTCGTGTTTTCCTCATGAATTATTAATGCGTTTTCTAAGCATGTACTAATATGGCCTTTGTGCGTATTTTTTCTAACCAAGATGAAACAGAAACCCTGCATTCATATTCCAGTCAATGAAAATATGTTAAAATTATATAGGTTTAGTGGCTGCTAACATGAGGCGAACCATAGGTTGATTTTATGTCACGGCAATCTTTCTATGACCGCAAAAAAAGAATTAGAATACCCTGTGTGTTATACTTACAGAAAAACGAAGCTAATTTTGCTTTATATCATTCTGCCTTTCTCAAATAGTTGTAATAAGATTTTCGTGACATAAAATCAGCCAAGTAGCCGGGCTAGCCATCCTCATATGAACGGCCCCTTAATCTTCAGTCGCATCGGTCAAACTTACAATAGTTATTCTCCTGTTTACCACCTAACAAATGGCCTATAATATTTGTCCAACCGATCGAATCTAGCACATTTTTTTACAAGCACACACAACTTATCTAATGTTTAGTAAAAGTAGCGTGCTGCGTAGGCAGTGTAGAAACAACAATCGAAATATAGTAAGGTTAGATATACTGCCGAAACAGAGAACGTAGGAATCTAACGTTTCCAGCGAAGGCCCTTCGTCAGAGAGAAACGTAAAGAGTGTGAACAAACAATGAGCTTATATACGAAAGGTAATCATGTGACCAAAAATAAGCCAATCGGATAAAAATTACAACAAATTGATAATGAGATGCGAAAAATTAGCCAATCAAAGCAAAATAACAATTAACAAATAGATAATGAGATGCGAAAGACATTTGCTATTCATACCGTCGATGAGTAAAAAGGAGGGGGTGTAAAAAGGATGAGCGAGATAAATTAATAAAGTGAAAACGCTGTTTATGTCCGCCCTTGCTGAACAGAAACAACGTCTTCAGAGGTGTTAAATAAAAGAAAAACGTTCGTTGAGTCCGTATCTCATTTTCAAAATTGGTACCATTCACCCTCACGGACTCAACGAACGTTTTTCTTTTATTTAACACCTCTGAAGACGTTGTTTCTGACAACGTTTTCTGACAGACGTTGCCCGTTTGTCTTGTATTTAATGCATTGCTTGGCGTCGTTTCATGCGATATGCTTCAAACTTTTAAAATAATTAAAATTACACCCACTTTCAGCCCTTAAAATACCGTTTAAGAACTGGTTTGAGAACATTGTATATCTAGAGCTAAGCAATATTTGGCATTTCACTCGATTAAACTGGATATAGACTAAAAATTTCAAGTGTAGAATATATATATACATTATAAGACCAAACCGGTGTCACGGTGTCAGTGATCCCCCAGTCTGAGTTATCCCCTAGGACCAACTGCGCAGTTATCCCCTTCATTGATATTGTCGTTTATCTAACTCAAAAAATACGTATAATCATGGAAAACATACTTCTCACACACTGCTGGGAGCTGCTACAGCCAATCCGCCGCAACAACATGTGCTGGCTTAACCTGCACCACCCGATACACCCGATTCACAATCGGGCTCCCAGCCTTGTGTGAGAAAACATTTTCTGCTTCTTTCGTACCTCAGCCAGCAGAAAATAACACTTTTATCACGTTCTTTTATCCTCTGATGAAGTATCGAGTTTAGCGAGACGAAAGATTAGCGAACTATATTATTTACATGAGTTACATGGTATTGACATTCGTATTAATCACAGGCGATTTATATTTATACTTACGATATTGATTACCTTGCGACCAAATGTTTAAAAGAACGTGATAAAAGTATGGTTTCCATGGTTATACGTATTTTTTTAGTTAGATAAACGACAATATCAATGCAGAAAAGCAGGGGATAACTGCGCAGTTGGTCTTAGGGGATCACTCAGATTGGGGGATCGCTGAGACCGTGACACCTGGACCAGTTGCGGAAAATGCAACATCAAGGCCTTCCGGCTTGCAGGGTCGCGGGTTCAATTCCTGGCCGGAAGGCCTTGATCATGTTGCATTTTTCTCAACTGGTCCCAGTTTGATCTTATAATGTATATATTATATACATCTAAAACTAGGTTTGAAAGCTACACTTCTTCTTTCTTATTTGAAAGCTGAATACTTCTTCTTTGTCACAATCCAGTTTGTGTTCCCATTTTTTCACATTTCTTTCAATTGTTTCATAAGTTCTTCAACAGACATCCCATCGTCTTCACAAATTTGGCCTTCACTACTGATTTCAAACTCTGAAATCTAAGAAGAAAAACAGGAGCAATGGTGAGAATAAGAGAACCACAAAAACCATATTGATCATGCGAGTTTATGGTACAAGTGGTACACGTTGAATTTCGAGAAGCTACACATAACTCGACTGCGGGTGCCCCATATCAACGTCTGACAAAGTACCCTTTCTTCCATAGTAGTAACCGCTGACCTTGGATTTACGACAAGATTGATCAGACTGTGGGCGCGCATGAGCCCACAGTTGAATAAACATAATGGTCAGAATAAGGTCAGCGGTCGCTACTATAAGAGAAAGGATCCCTAATTCCGTTATGCTCGGTTACTTTTTGGACGGAGCCCGAAGTCCAGTAATAAAGCTGCGCATAAAAAGATTTAAATAAACTACATGTGGGTTTATAAAGACAATGTTAACACACTGGATACCTTTCGTTCAATTCGTGGTGGTTTATTGTATAAAAGCCGTACTCCTTCTGCAAGTTTCATATCACTTATTTCTTCTTCCTGCTTCGACTCCTCCACGAGGACAATACCTTCGAAAATTTAAGGAAATAGTTAAACAACATAGGACTATAATAGGACTAAGCAGGCTTGATGCTTATCAGTCAGTCTCACTTTCATGTAGACCCTCGGACAAGGATGAATGGGCACGAATGTGAACACGACTTTTTCGCGGTGTCCAACACAAACTAATCCAAACTGGGCACCGTGCGTTGGGGTAGTACTCGGTCACCGTGGCCGGGTATGGGCACTAATGTGAACACGTTTTCAGTGCCCAAAGTGGTGCCCACGCTTCTTACTCAATATTCTTTGTACAGTAATTCGAAGGCTTAAAGCCATGAAAAGCTTTGTGTGAACGCTTATCAGATCCAGGGCACCGTGAATGTGAACAAGCGGCCCGTGCCCTAGCACCATACCCGGGCACCTATACAGTAGTCTGAACAGAGGGTTAGGTTGACCCTTACCCTAGGGCCACAACCCTAGACTCATAATGGGACCCGACATACCCCAGTCGTTGCTTTCATGGACTATCTCCTCTTCTTTCTTTTCTTCCACGACTTCTTTTTGGTTGCGCATTTCTTCTTGTACTCTTAACTAAATAATTACGGAATATCATAAAATAAAACACATCATTTGACGAACTAGAGTGGTGCGTAGGCAGTGTGGCAGCATCCTTTCATGAACCATGCACTGTAATTCTCACTTACTTGATATTCCTTTTGTCTGAGTCTGCAGCTTGTGTCTTCACAGATAGGGTTTGGTTTCATTGTCATGGTAGGAAAGAAGTCTAGTAGAGCATTGTAACCGAGGTAGTAAGTTACTGAGCCAAACTTTAATAAATATCTACAAGAAACCAAAGTGTAAAGTTAACATGAATATTACACAGAGGGCTGAGTAGCACCATTACCAGCACCACCATCATCCCCAATACCACAAACATCGCCACCAACATCACCACTGGCACAACCACCAACACCACCACCACCAGCCCACCGCCATCAATATCACCACCACCAGCCCACCACCATCAATATCACCACCAACACCATCACCAGCCCACCACCATCAATATCACCACCACCACCACCACCATCATCTTATTTTAAGTCTGACAATCAAAACTCGCCAGAACAATTCACTTTTCTCACTTGAGCACATTCTGCACCAAAAATCCAGCAACAATCCCCATGGTAGTCGGTAAAGATGCTGCACAAACTCCTTCGCGTTTTAACGTTTTTTCGTCGATATTCTCAGCAACAACTAGTGGTGGAGCACACTGTTTGAAACAAAATGACAAAGACGACAGTCAAATTAATTGGTCTCCGACTTTTCTCTGCCCTGACAAAGGGTTTTGGATCAACATCCGTAGATCAGACTTCGCTTAATGCTACTCTGGCTTAAAAGTTTTTGAACGTAACTTAAAGCGTTACTCTCATGACCCAACCTTTCGGCAGTCCAATCTAGTTTCTTCCTTAGGGGTGATCGTTGTGAAGACAGGTCCCATATTTAAACTTTTATCATCATGGGACATTTCTTCACAACGATCACCCTTGATGAAGTGTAGATCGGAGTATCTAAACGTTCGGTCATTAACAGGAACTTTTTAAGTTACGTTCAAAAACTTTGAAGCCAGAGTAACGTTAAACTATATCAGATTTTTCTGGCTGCATGCGTTGGGAATTTATTTGTTGATCAGTAGATCAATATTCAATGAAACTAGGTAGTTCAGTTCACTACCCTCAACAGTTCAACTTACACCAAAACAAGCCGTTTCACCAGGTATGATTACTTGTATGTGACCTGATACTGCATTTTCACTGACACCAGACTCCATCCACGACTGAGATAATTCATTGCAAGCCTAAAAAAACATCGATGAGACAGTAAAAAGGAAAGCATAAAACAAATTACAAAAAACAGCATCTGTGTTATTAATAAGCGCTAATTGTCTCCTGGCCCTGAAAAATTCAAGAGAATCTGGTTCTTTGCGCTATTAACAATCAAATTTTGCCATGGATAGTTCGTTTTTGGAGAAAATTTGAGCGCTTGGTAACAATGCCTTATACAGACGTACGCAAATGGACCATAAATGTGAAATATATTGTTCTTAATATGCATAGTTGTCCATTTGCGTAGCACTGTTACTGAAAGCCCAAATTTTCTCCAAAAACGAACTAGCCATGACAAACTTTGATAGTTAATAGCACGAAGACTATACACTTAATTAAAACAACTTCACCTCACTTCATGGACACTTTAATGATAAAAATCTAAGCCAATGCTGTATACGTAAGAGATTTTTTTTAATTTGCACCAGTATAGTGTAGTTTAACTTACAGTATTGATTGCCATACGAGCTTCAAAGTTATCTACACAGCTGAGAACAACATTAACAGCTTTTTCTTCTTTTCCTCCTTTACTGAAATCAAATATATAAACAGTTTAGTTATCCAACACATGTTAAATTTCTTATTCTCTGGAACCAAAGTAATTGAGTCCTGTTCACTATATAAAATGAGTAATGGTTTATTTAACGTCGTAAGCACAGGATGTGGTCGTCCAATCATCCAAGCCAGGGGCTCATGTTAAAAGTGCACGACATAAGCTAAGACCTATAACGTGTTGATTTAACGGAGGGAGCAAAACCGCAGAACCCTGCGAAAAACCCTTGAAGCACAGGAGAGACCAACTAAACTCTACTCACATGAAATTCAAGTTCGAGAACGGGGTTATTCCCAGACGGTCACCCATCCAAGTACTAACCCCGTCCAACCAGGCTTAACTATTGGTGAGAGGCAGTGCCCTAACAGCACACACCACCCGTGCTCCCCTATTATTCATTAAAACGTTAGGCTAAAGAGGAAATAAAGTATTACCTTATTCTGTCCATAAAATGTTGAAAATTGTCCATTAGGGTAATATTATAATTATAGGTTTCAAATTGTACATCTGGGTTAATATTTCTAAAAATACATAAATCATAGAATTAAATTATAATAACTATAATATTATTTTTCACCTGTGCTAAATATGTAGTTACTAGTTAGCAAGTGACATCCTCTTGGTACAGCTTGCAAAAATAATATTATTATGTAGTAAATGTTTACAGTAATATATTTTATATTATAATTATCATATATTATTATAAATTTATTATATAATATTATATTAAATAAATATAAATTAATTATACTGTCTACTGTATGGCTTATAATAAAATAACCTCCACAGAAACAGTTAATACCTTAATGTTTTTTCAGCTGCATCAACTTTACTAAGACCAGATTGCTCTGGTCGAAAAAATAATCTGAAGGGAAAAAATAATAATACAGAACCTGAGTTTCAGAAGATAATACTGTATCACTTATTCTTCTCCAAATTTTCTTGGCTCACCTGTTCATATTTGCAAGTTCAACTTTATCATAATCAAAGAGAATTAGCTGAAACAATAAATTTATGACATTGATAGTTTGTCACAGGACACAATAATTAATATATATTTACAAGACATTTCAATTGAAAGTAAATGTATACTGTACTGTACTGTATGATGCTGTACTGTACTGCACTGTACTGTACTTGCACTGTACTGTATTGTATTGTAATGTAATGTAATGTAAATTATGTAATGTACCATACTGTACTGTGCTTTACTGCATAGTGATATGCTGTATGGTGCTGTACTTTACTGCACTGCACTGCACTGCACTGCACTGTACTGTACTGTACTGTACTGTACTATACTGTACTGTACTGTACTGTACTCATACTGTACTGTACTGTGGTATGCCATGTGACATAGTAATGTACCTTTCCAATACCACATCTTGTTAACATCTCAGCTACTACACTTCCAACTCCACCAATTCCAACAATTGCAACTGTAAACTCTCTGATTTGCTACAATTAAGAACAAATCTAAGTGTTAAGATATGAAATTTGGTGGATATGCTACTGTACATCTAATGACCTTTGGAAGTCAAAGGTGACCTCAATGTGTTATAAAAAGTTATCATTAAAAAAATATGAATCTTACTTCATAATTCTCCACAATACCCATCCTCTTTAAGGCCATCAAACGGCTGTAACAAAACAGAATGAAATGAGCTACATCAATTAGCATTACAGTACCACACTGATAGGCCCCAGTATAAGAGCAAAACAGCTGTCCACGGTTGCTAAATGAGCTAAACACCACTCAATCTCTTGTAAGTGGTTGCTCAGTCAAACTCACATGAGCAATCAATGAGTTTGGCAAAGGACTAAAAATATTGTCAGATCAATGTGATTATTCTCTGAAAATACTGATGTGTTTGAGATGCTATATCATATACTCGGAAGCGTGTTTCATCCAAATATCTAAACACATCAACGTTTATTCAAAAAACTCGACTTTGCATCTTTGGATATTCTGATAAAACATTCCTCCTGTGAGATATATTACATCAAAATAGCTTTACTTATACAATGTACATGTATATGTAAATAACAAGTTTGCTAAATTTACATAATTAGATATGTATGACAAGATATTATTATTATGAACGAAAACAAAAACAAACAAAAGCTAAACAGAACCCAGGGAGCTGTGATATCAACTTTAATTTTGATTAAAATACACCCCTCCTTTTCCTTATTTACACGTACAGATGTACTTTCAAAAACTACGCTTTCAAACGCTTTCAGAAAATTAATCGGAACTATTCAGTGAGTCACTAAGAATTTATTTATAATTGACGAATATTAGTGGATGTTTATAGCAAAGTTCTAGACTAAACTCTTCTTAAATTTGCTATAATAAAGCAATTTAAAAAGAAAAATGGATTGCCTAAACAATAAACAATGCTTCTTCCCCAGTATGTTAATAAACTTTAATATTATATTATATTATAAAGAACTTTTAGTCAAGCGAACCTGTACGGATTCGAATCCACGACTTCTGAACTCATTTTGTCAATTTTATTTCGAGCTGGTTCAACTCCATTATGCTGTGCTAGAAGTTCTTCGAGTTCTTGTATTCTAGCCTTCAAGCTTTCTAAGTCTTCAGCCATAATTATATATATACTTTTTTTTTTAAAGGTGCTTTGACTTTTTGAGCAAGAACCAAGGCAGATGTTTTTCTTTTTTTCAAACACGATGATTCATCGACGATGAGTGATACTGCTGGACCATTGTATCCGTGGCTTCAATTGCTAAAGTAAAACATATAAAAACAGGCGAGCTTACGGTTCAGTAGCTTTTTACGCATGCGTGGGTTTGGACATGGATTGTAAAACGACCAATCTCGTTCCCAGAGCCAAATATGACTGGATAGGAAACTAATAGTCACGTGGGGTGGTTTGAGCCTTTTGATTGGTTAAATCGCATTCACTGAGTTTGCAAAATGGTTGAAACGCTTGTCAATTGCAACCAGGTTGTTATGCTCGCGCCATCAAGTTTCCTATCTAGTCTTTTTACTATCCATGGTTTGGGGAAGTAGACACTCCAGTTTGCAACAAATATGGGAAATAGCCGTGGCAAACTCGTTGATAAAAGCGCGAAGCCTAAGCAAGTAGTTACAGGAGGAAACCAGACTACCAGACGCGCAGAAAAACCCCAGTCTCAAATCAAACTGAAAGCACTCTTCACGCAATACGGTCAAAATGAAATCATCTCGATACCTGATAACAATATAGAGAACGAATCGAACACATATTATAACAAAAGTGAAAGCTACGGCACGCACCCTAAGTAATATGCCATTTCCCAGCGGTTATTATTTCCAACCTTCTAACTATACCGGTGCATGGCCGGACATCAAACTACTGCATGTAGTTTGAATTCAAACTAGTTCAATATGCGACGACATCTTACGCCAATTGTGATATATTGTCACACATACCAATCTTGTCAGCCGTCGTCTAAATCTACCAATCTAGTCGCCTTACTCAGTCGCGTAAAGTCAATCAATAAACATCGAAGTGAGTGCACTGCCAGGTTTTTGGTAAATTCACTGGATTTCCACTAAGTGTAAAATAACGCACGCTCACCTATTCTATATTATACAAATTAAATAGTTTTCTAACATCGAAACTCAAAAGTCAAAAAATAGTCAAGCGAGTGACATTTTACGCCAAGTGGAAAACTTAGCGAGAACAAAATGTTGCGGAAAAAAACTTGTTCCAGTTGAATGCCCATGAATCGGGCACCAGTTGACCATACGTAAATTAAACAACACGGGAAGGAGAACTAGCCGAACTTGATATAAAATTGTTCGTTAATATAGAAAATTTCAGTTATGTGCGTAAAAGGTTTTTTAAATAGAGGTAAGAAATGTACCCGCAAAAATAGTTTCTAAATAGAATGTGTTAGGATTGGGAATAATGTTTAAAGTTTGGTTAAGGAAATCAGTAAGCATGCGTGCAGTAATGAATATTGACTACTTATAATAACTTGCTTTAATATATTTTAAATCTAAAGTTTTTATGACTAACTTTTATGGGTAATACCTATCTATATATATATATATATATATATATATATATATTCCTTTTTTTTAAATAATGGTTTACTCCAAATCGTTTAACAAGTGCTCAGATTTTGACATTTCCTCAGACTATGATATCATAATAGACAATTTAATTTCAGAATATATTTTCAGAAGAAAATGTAAAAAAACAAAATAGTATAAACAATGTATATAATGTATAGAGGATAATTTAGTGTTTAATTTTTGTAATTTCAAAAACGAAGTTGTTGTTGAATGTGGTTTGGTAAATGTCAATAAAATGTTTCACTCTAGCGGCCGCCATTTTGCTAGAAGAATATATACAATTAATTTTAATTAAATGGTTCCTACAAGAATAACCTATGTTACAATTTTTCATTGTGTTCGCTACTCACAAAATCTACTTACAAAATGGTGGCCGCTATTGCGTTTATGGAAGAGTTGTTCGTAGCCAGGGTCTTGTGTTTGGGGGGGGCAAGAACCTCGATCTGCTAGGGGGTCCGGGGGCATGCCCCCCTGGAAAATTTTGGATTTCTAGGGTCTCTGAAACACTATTTCCTGCATTTTGAGGCAAGTATTTAAGAGTAATCTAAAAGCCATAAATTACATAATTTTGTTGAAATCAAACTAGAACATAGAATGATACACGTCAGAATATCATTAGATTTATTTATAAACAAGTCGTAAATGTAAAAACAGGTTGGAGGCATTTTGTATCGACCCTTAGTATTGTAATTTATAGCATATGCATGCCTGAAATATATATAACACATCACTATCTACTCACTTGGCCTTAAAACAACTCTACTACCCCCCCCCCATACACACACACAAGGGCGAGCACAAGGGCGAGCGCCCCCCCCCCCCCCCCCCTTGGCTACGCCACTGGCTAAAACAGGACGTTGTAGTATTGTACCATATTTTGTTTAAAACATTTTATTAATTTAGATTGCAGCCAAATAAAAATGTAGCAGGGAAGCGAGCTCGAGGTCACAGCGAAATGAAGTTATGTTTTCTGCTTGTCGTTGTGGTTGTTCTCTGGACAAAACAAGGTGAAAATGGTCATACAATTCTTACGCCTGTATTCCAAAAGCTCACTCACACTCAATGAGTGGCCCCTCACACTCAATAAGTGCAACTCAACACTCAATGAGTCCCCACTCACCCTCACTGAGTATGAGACTACACTCACTCTCTAAACACTATTCAATTGAATGGTTGGAGAGTGAGTGTAGTCTTATCATACTCAGTGAGGGTGAGTGGAGACTCATTGAGTGTTGGCTTGCACTTATTGAGTGCGAGGGACCACTCATGGAATGCGAGTGAGCTTTTAGAATACAGGTGTTATTCTCATACAAAGAGTGTGGTTATGACACAGTTTTGAATACACGAGTGTGATAACTGCTTATCATATTATTACATACTAACCAATAATGTTTCAGTGATTCCTAACTCTTAATTAGTTTCCCCCCAGTAAATGTAATGAAAAAACCCAACTTATTTCATTGTGAATGAGTCGTGAGATAAAAGGCAAGTTGCGAGATTCATTTCTATTTCGTGCAAAGATTGTTGCCACTTGTCTCGCACGATATTGGCTATTACACAGCATGTTTTACACGCTGCAATGGTTCGTGCAACTTGTAACAGAGCCTTCAATCCGTTACAGGAGAAACAAAGAGAACAAAAGGTGAGAACAGCGCAAGAAAACGGAACAAGATCGTGCGCAAACAACATGTCCCAGGAGCAGTTCCTTCTAACACAAAAAAAGCAATACATTGACAACTACGGTGGGGGGTCGCTAGGCAATGTGGGATACGAGTCAGAAATGCAACAAAATGACGCAGGCGATGGCGGGACGGAATTGTCCGCGCAAGCTGGTATGGGTAATACGCTACAAGGAGCTGGGTTATCTTTGGACAGCGGTTTATCGCAAGACGGAAGCGACGTGATGTCAACACTAAAAGGTGGAAACGAGTTTGATCCAATGAGTAACGACCTAGTTGATTCAAGCGAGAGCACTGAAAGTCGACAATTGCAGATTGGTAACGGTAAGAAAACTATTCAATGCTTTTGAAGCATATATGCCGGTAGTAGAGATTGTGTCCTGGCAGTCTAATGAGAATGCTGCAATCTGATTGGCTACTATCAAATTCAGCCACAGTCCTAACGCGGGCCTTACACCAGTTAACGTGTTTGAAAGTAGGGGCTAGGCGACCATAGATATTGGAAGGGGAACTGGATATGATAGGAAACTTAAAATGATGTTACGAAACCAGGAAACGATGTTTGCACAACTTGCTATGGTAATTATACACTTATAAGGGGCTAATGCACCTAACGGGTGGTCCCATGGCCACATGCATGGCTAAAATCAGACACTGCTGAACTTAAGTAATATTACACTATTGTTTAATTTCAGCAATAGCTGATCGTGGCCATGTGGGACCACCCGTTAGGTGCATTAGGGCCCCTTATAAGTGTATAATTACCATAACAAGTTGTGCAAACATCGTTTCCGGGTTTATTTTGAAAATAACCGAGGTGTCCCTTTTTGGCGCCCCCCCCCCCCCCCCCCCCCCCCACCTTTCAGGTGCTTCCGCGGCCTCTGGATCTTAGTCTCTGACAGGTCAAGAGCGAAGCCCAAGCTTTCTAGGGAAGGATGGTTCTGAGACATGCTTCCCTCAAATGTTTGAATTTTGAAAACAAGCTACCAAATGTTGGACAAATGAACCAAATATAGATATATTATAGTGTTTACAACATATAAGTTTAGTTTAGGAGTAGCTAATAGATTGCAGAATTATCTCTGTATGAAGATTTGTAGGGAAGCTTAGCCCCCCAGCCCTCTTGGTTCCGCCGCCATTGCCTTATACTGTTGATGTCTTTTCTTAGGGTTTGGCCAAGGCGGTGGTGTGGGAAGTGATGCAATGTTCGCGCCACCATCAACTAGTGAAAACAGCCTGAGTGCAAGTGCAGGCACTGGGGGTAGTTTTATCGATAGTATGTCCACAGGGTTTGGTGGTGGCAGCATCGGAGGTGGTGCAGTTCAAGAAGCGAGTTTAGCAGGTTTAGGAGGGGCAGGTACAGGTGGTGGTTCCATTGGCGGTGGTACAGGGGGAGGGCATATGGATGCTTTAAGTGATGGTATGGGAGCTGATTTAGGAGGTGCTGGTGGAAGTATAGGAGGCCTAAGCGCAAGTCTTGGAGGTGGTGGTGGTATCGAAGGTGGTGGTATCGGGGGTGGTGGTATTGGTGGTGGTAGTATTGGGGGTGGTAGTATTGGGGGTGGTGGAATTGGGGGTGGTAGTATTGAAGGTGGTGGTATTGGGGGTGGTATTGGGGGTGGTATTGGGGGTGGTGGTATTGGGGGTGATGGTATTGGGGGTGGTAGTATTGGGGGTGGTGGTATTGGGGATGGTAGTATTGGGGGTGGTGGTATTGGGGGTAGTAGTATCGAAGGTGGTAGTGTCGGAGGTGGTGGTATTGGGGGTGGTAGTATCGGAGGTGGTGTTGGAGGAGGGTTAGGAGAAATAGGTGGTGGACTCGGCGGTGGAGGTGGACTTAGCGCTGGGGATCTAGGTGGAGATGGAGGGGACGGTGGTGTTCTAGGAAGCCTAGCAGGTCTAGGTGATACTAGTGATGCCAGTATTGATGGTGGAATGGGACTAGGTGGGCTGAGTTCACATTTATCAGGAGGAGGCAAGCAAATTGGAATGGATGACCTGGGAGGACTTGGGGGTTCCCTTGGAAGTCACATGGATCTTGATGGATTTGGTGGCAGTGATCCAGGTTTGCATGGTGCAGGACACATGTCTGGCTTAGCAACAGCTCCACAGGTATGTTAACAACCTAAACTATACTCCTTGTTTTGTATTGTTAATAGTGTTGTTAATTGTTTTTGTTGGTGTTGGTGTTGGTGGTGGTGGTGTTGGTGTTGGTGTTGGTGGTGGTGTTGCTGTTGTTGCTGCTGCTGCTGCTGTTGTCGTCGTCGTTGATGTTGTTGTTCTTCTTCTTGTTCTTGTTGTTCTTGCTGTTCTTGCTACTATTATTGTTTAACTATGTTTTATTTTTTTCAAAGTCTTCCGAAGATTCACAACTTTCAGACGCGGTCGACGAAACTCCATCCGCCATGCATCCAGGCCTAACTTCAATCCTTCCTGGGAAAACCGTACACGCTCACGTGAGCGATAAACCGAGTAGTAATCGCCCTGCCGTCACAGGCCCTTCGATGAGTACCGCTTTACAAGTCCAAATGGAGGCACAAAAACAACACCAAGCGAGACTAAAAGTGCTTAAAATGAAACTAAAAAAGCTTCGAAAAAAACTCGAGCAATTGCAGTCATCGAGTAAAAAACATGAAACGGTTTCTGCAAGCCAAGAACAAGATAACGCTGAATTGGATACGCTGAATGATTTAAAGAAGGCAACCCAGGACGCTATCAAGGAACTGAACACGGATTATCTACACGTCAAGAAGCACCAATCAGGTAAATATATCGATTTACGCCAGTTTTCTAAAAGCTCATTCACACTCAATAAGTGCAACTCAACACTCTATGAGTCTCCAACTGTACTCACAAGCACCAGATAGTTATACTCAAAATAACACAATAGACGAATGATAAGTAATAGATACAGCATGAGCAGCCGAGCTGTATCTGATCAGTTTACAAGGCGAGTATCTTTCTTAAAATTCATCTAAGTAATCAAGTTCACCAACTATTTTGGGGATACGGTCTGTTTTAGCCGAGAAAATCGAAGCTAAAGTTTATGTAAATCCCCGCAACCCAGCCATGAGCCCCCACACCAGACTCCAGGCACCCAGTCACACTGACTAGGTCAGTGGAAGGTATAGAGTCAAAGAAGAAAGAAAAAATGATTTTTTCTTACAGGTTCCCATTCGTAAAGATAGATTCAATCCAAGTCTATACTAAGTGCTGGGTTTCTTTCATCATTTTATAGTAGCAAAACATTTAGTAACAAAACATTTGAATCCAAATTATAACTAATATTAATTCACTTACTGTATTTATAATGCTAATAGCTTGTAACCATATTATATTTATTTATTTTACTATATTTTATCTGTTAATCTAACTATTTACTAATTTTAAACATGTATTTTTAGTCTATTAGTCTATTAATTTAAGTGGAAAACCTGTAAACTAGCTGTTAGCTAAGCGTTGTCTCCACGTTAAATAAAGTATTATATTGTATTATATTGTATAGTGGCAGCAAAGCATGAGACGCTTGGAACAAAGCTAAAGACTGTGGATTTCACAGCGAAAGAAACCGGGGACACTTTGGAAGAACTACTGAAGCTTTTAGATCCAGAACTACAAGATAGAAAGAGAGGCCAAGTAGATGGAAAGCAGAGAAATAATACTCGATTGGATGATGAAGCTGAAAACAAGCTAGCTTCACTGACCAAGAAAGCAGAAGACGAAGTTGATAAACTTGCATCGCAGAATCCCAAACAGAAACCAGGTAAGGATAGTTTAATCGACGGAAATTCCAAATGTTACCAGTAAAATATACAGTACCCAAACTCTTCACTGGTATTACTATCAATTCCTAGCCAGAAGGCCTTGATGTTGCATTTTTCGCAACTGGTCCCGGTTTGGTCTTATAATGTATATACTCTTACACTGCTTCACCAAAACTCTTAGAACATAACTTTAATCGAGCGAGTATGCCAAAGATAAAAAGATGGCCGACGTCCCAAAACTAAATCTAGGTCGGAAATCCAAGTTTCGTCGCCTTGCGCTCTTCATAATTCCTAGTCTAGTCTCACTTTGCCCTGATATCACACTCAGCTGTTCGTTTATTTTATTACAGGTATTAAAGAAAAAGTCAGTGATGGGAAGAGTTCAGCAACGAAGGCAGTTGAAAAAGTTCCTGCCCCTTGGAAAGGTAAGACATTAAATAAATTTTACCAGTCAAAGAGCTTGGTTCCGTCAACGTATTTTTTTAAAAATATTTTTTTTGGAAAACAGGTTGAGATGTCTATATTAATCTGTTTGAATTAATTCTCTTAAAGGAGTTCCTTCTCAGAAAAGCAAACTTAAAACAGCGTTACTGAATCTGGGTAAGATGAATTATAGATATTTAGATAGAATAAAAAATCCGTTTAACTAAAAGCTTTACTAATAAGAGATAATATAACTAATTAATATGACTATGTTATTTTACCAACGTTTTTTTCTAGGCGAAACAAGTTCAACTCATGATAAGAAAAAATTAAGTAAGTGAATATTCGCATTTTTTATGAACGAATTCAGTCAGTCGATCAGACAGACAGACAGACAGACAGACAGGCAGGCAACAGACAGACAGACAGACAGACAGACAGACAGACAGACAGACAGACAGTCAGTCCGTCAGTCCGTCAGCCAGTCCGTCCGTCCGTCCGTCCGTCCGTCCGTCAGTCCGTCAGTCCGTCAGTCAGTCAGTCAGTCAGTCAGTCAGTCAGTCAGTCAGTCAGTCAGTCAGTCAGTCATTATCGTTTTATCTATATAGGAGTTAAAAAACTTAGTTGCGTCAACGTATTTTTTTTAAAAATTTCTTTTTGTAAAACAGGTTAACATATATTAATGTATTGATTCTCTTCAAGGAGTTCCTATTCAAAAAAGCATAAAGAAAGCGTCGCTGAAACTGGGTAAGATGACTTATATAATTAGGATAAACAGTTCATATCACGATGGACCTTTCCAACTAATATATATGTCTGTTATTTTGCCAATATCTGTTCCTAGGCAAAACGACGAAGAACTCAGCTCAAGAAAAGAAAAAACTAAGTACGTCAATATCCTCATTTTTTATCAATACGAGACAGACATAAACCAACATTAAATCTTAGAGTGTCTGTCTGTCTGTCTGTCTGTCTGTCTGTCTGTCTGTCTGTCTGTCTGTCTGTCTGTCTGTCTGTCACAGTCACAGCTACAGTCATGTTCCGTCCGTCCGTCCGTCCGTCATTTGGTTGGTTTGTTTATCGCTCTGTCGGTGCATGTATCTGTTATGTATATGTCTGTTCGTTCGTCCGTCCGTCAATTGGTCGGTATGTCTGTTTGTCTATTCATTCGTCAGAGATATGACAAATCTTCATAAACATTAAAACAAAATACAAGTCAAAATCACTCACAATTTCTTCTGTTCTCCAAACAGAATACACAAGAATTGGCTGCTGGAGAGACGATCCGAGCCGAGTGGTTCCAAGTTTGGAGAACACCTCACCATTGTTAGAAAGCGGCTACCGTGTTCGTGATAGTTCTATAAAGAAATGTGCAGAGGTTGCCAAAGAACAAGGTTTTGATGGTTTCGCTATTGAGAATGGTGGACAGTGTTTCAGTGGTCCAAAACTACTAAAACGGTACAAGATGTACGGAAAATCGAATGACTGCGCGAAAGATGGGAAAGGTGGAGATTATGCAATGGATGTGTACACATTTGCAGGTAACTATTCGTGTGTGGTGTAAGGTATCAGATGTTTGTCAAAGTCGAATACTCACAAAACGTGAGGCTGAACCTGCAACATTCTGACGACTAGGCGACCTTAGATAATGGAAGGGGAACTGGATAGGAAACTTAAAACGATGTTACGAAACCGGAAACGAAGTTTCCACAACTTGCTACGATAATTATACACTTGTAGGCGGCTCCCACATGACCATGATCAGCTATTGCTAAAATTAAACAATAGTGTAATATACTTACGTTCAGCAGTGTCTGATGTTAGCCATGTGGGACCATCCATTACGTGATTAGCCGCTTATAATTTATAATTACCAGAGCAAGTTGTGCAAACATCGTTTCGTAAGTTTCATATCCAGTTCCTCTTCCATTATCTATAGACGTTGTAATAATCGAGGAAGCACATATGACTATGAATGTTCAGCTTTAGCTCTCCACCCTCGAGTATCACTAGCTCAATGGTTAGAGCGTCTAGCTAGCTAACCGACCATTAGGTGCAAGTTCGATCCATGTCTGCAGGGGGGCTAATCATCCTTACTTGCAGGCAACGGCTGAATTGCGAAGGACGCAGATCAACGTGGCCGTGTCAAGGCATATCAAAGGCGCTCGAAGCAGCCACCATACAACACAGTTCAGACCAGGTGTTGATTTTATGGAGGGAGGAAAACCGGAGAGCCCAGCGAAAAACCCTCGAAGCACAGGAGAGATCAACTACAACTCTACTCACATGAGTCCAAGCTCGACAACGGGGTCATTCCCAAGCGGTCACCCATCCAAGTACTAACCTCGTCCAATCGGGCTTAACTTTTTGGTGAGAGGCAGCGCGCTAATAGCACACGCCACCCGTGCTTCCCATTCTGCAGGTATTTTGGTTTGGCGGCGAACGTCTAGTATCTCTCTTGTCGCAAAGTTAAAAAAAACCCAACAAAATCTACAGTAAATTAAGCCTAGTCCATATATACGTTGCACGTTTCAGGTATAAAATACATATTATGACCTAAATATTTGATTTGTATATTTGAAGTAGATTCAACACCTAAAACGTTTGACGTTTGAGCTAGGACAAAGCTGTAAATGATCTTACTCCTCACTCAAATTGTTCCATTATTTAGATTAAGAACTTAACAAAAGACCTTCAAGCAAATTCCCAAGCAATGCGTTCCCACTATATAGGCCTGGTCATGACTTCACACAATTTAGAAAAAATATGTAAAATGTATAAAAATATGTTAGTAAGTTAGTTATAAATATTATGAAAGAGCCTAAAGGCCCTGTTATATGATGCAATATTTTATGCAACTTGTCTCGCAAACCATTGCAGCGTGTAACATGCTGTGTAGTGCCCAAGGTCGTTCCGTGACAGATTGCTGCAATCATTGCATAGAGTAGACTCAAATACTTGAATGCAATAAAAACACAAAGGTTAGATATTACGAGTTCCTCTTGTTCAGTGTACATATAAAGTAGAAATATCAATAAATTATATCTAAAATTTCTGGAAGTTACTGGTTATATACTTAGATTGCTAGCATTAAAATGGTCTTACCTTGATCAATAATAGCCATTTTTCAGCTTTGTTCTTTAGAGTTAAATTTTATAGAGTAATTATAGAGAAATAGAGTAATTGGGTTGTTCTAGTTCTACTGAAAATGAAATTAAAACATGTGCAAAGTAATAGAAAACAACAATACGTTGATGAACACAAGAATAATGAAAAAAATACATTTTTGTTCTTTATTTCTTGCCGTGCATTTTAATATTGCTTTTGTGTTCTTGCGTTCTTTTTCTTGTGTTCTTTTTTATGCATTTGCATTTGCATTCTTGTTCTTGTGTTCTGTTCTTGCGTTCTTGTGACCTTGCTCTTGCGGTCTCCTTCTTGCGTTCTTTGTCATGCGTTATTATTCTTGCGTTCTTGTTCCTGCGTTCTTGTTCTTGCGTTCTTGTTCTTGCGTTCTTATTCTTGCGTTCTTGTTCCTGCGTTCTTGTTCTTGCGTTCTTGTTCTTGTGTTCTTATTCTTGCGTTCTTGTTCCTGCGTTCTTGTTCTTGCGTTCTTGTTCTTGTATTCTTATTCTTGCGTTCTTGTTCTTGCGTTCTTGTTCTTGTGTTCTTATTCTTGCGTTCTCGTTCTTGCGTTCTTGTTCCTGCGTTCTTGTTCTTGCGTTCTTGTTCTTGCGTTCTTATTCTTGCGTTCTTGTTCCTGCGTTCTTGTTCTTGCGTTCTTGTTCCTGCGTTCTTGTTCTTGCGTTCTTGTTCTTGTGTTCTTATTCTTGCGTTCTTGTTCCTGCGTTCTTGTTCATGCGTTCTTATTCTTGCGTTCTTGTTCTTGCGTTCTTGTTCTTGCGTTCTTTTTCATGCGTTCTTGTTCTTGCATGATCCTCATATAGATTTATTAATATTCCTATTTTTTGCAATAAATTATTATGCAGTGTAATGTATACAGAAGAAATCTCATAGAAATCTCATAGAAATATCAAAATCTTAAAAACAAATAAAAAAACTATAGGATAGCTGTGATTGTTGAAAGAAGACAATATTTAACATGTCATCCTTTTCATGTTATCTATCAGTCTGTCTCATGTTTGGGCTTTTTATATATTTATCATCTTTAGCACGTTCCGATTGGGATTGCTTACAGTGAAAATGGAAATACCTTCCCACCTCTGCTTCTGTAGTTTGTTGTGTATTACTGTATTTCTGTAGCCACTACAGAAACGTGAGAAAAATCTAGCGATAAAAGTCGCTTATTCTGGATTTATATTTGTTTGTTGGTATCGATTTGGGAGAAACATTCGTTATATTATAATTAAATTCCACGAAAGCTAAATTATACATTCAGTGGGAAATGTGAGATCTCAACTCTCAAGTGGTTTTATTCCTAGCGTAAATATACAGTGTGTATCAAAAAAATTCGAACCCTTACAAAATGAATTAGCATTCTTTTCAAACAACCTATTGTAGTAGTTTGAAAGCCCTAAGCACTTCGCTGAACCCACAGATGCGTAAAACACACGGTCTTATACACCTGGGAAATTAAGATAACTTGAAGTGTATGCATGGTGAAAGTATTTAAAAGCTTTTTCGCTTCGTTTAACTTATGTGCTGATTCATTTATAACGCAGCGCTTTTAGGGCTTTCAAACTACTACAATAGGTTGTTTGAAAAGAATGCTAATTCATTTTCTAAGGGTTCGAATTTTTTTTATACACACTGTATAGTAACGCGATATGCAGTGGTTATGGTACGCGCAACAAAAACAAGATGAAAATGCAGATTTTAGAGTACTTTTTCTTAAAAAAAACAAAAACTTGTGAATAATCGGCAAACAGCCGATTATACATACGTTAACAATCGGCCGATTGCCGATTATTTTGAAACGGTCGATTATCGGCCGATTAATCGGTTGTACCGATCAATCGGCTCATCCCTATTTAAAATTTTGACCAGTTTTCGAGCTCGTTTTCAACAAGGTAATTGTTATCGTAGGGTGCCACTAGTGCGTAGATTAACCATCTTTAGCAATTCATGCTTTTGCTTTCTTTTCAACTCTATGATCTTTCCTTTCAAATTGTTAGAAAATTCATTCAGAAACGCTTTCATCACAAACTGCTGTTCAGCCAGATCCGAAACAGGCAAAACTATAAAGAGAACAAATATAGTTACAAAAAACTCATTATTGGATGACAGAAACTTTATTTAGCACAGAATTCAAAAAATTGACAGTTTACATCGAATCTGAGAATTAAATATATAGGGCCGATTGCAGAAACGTTGTTCAATCGTTGTTTACGATAATCAGTGTTAAAGTACTGTTTAATAAACGAGCTTCGCCTCGTGTCTTTATATCTGATAAAACACGAACTGCGAGTTTATTGAACGGCTTCAAAAACGAACCACTTGGTAAGTTCATTGGCGTAGTAAGTTTGAAAAATAACCTTGTCTAACCGAGAAAATCAAAGCTAAAGTTTATGTAAATCAGGAGGTATCTTTATCACATATAAAGACACAATACGGTCATGATTTTCTTTTGTGTTTTCCTTATGAATTATTAATGAGTTTTTGAAACGAGTTTTAAAATACCCAGATAAGCTGCGAAAATGCTGACTATGTCCTTACAAAAATCACATGTGATTTTGGAACACGTTCATGTGGAATTGTCTAAGTAAATCACCGTTTCTGCAATTGGCATAAAATCTATGCTAACAAAAGCTTATTAAATAAATGTTATATAACTGTATTGGAATATATTACAAATTAGTTACTAATAAAAAAGTATAAAAATAATATAAATTGTCCATAACATGAGCAGGGCTTATATATAACAACTAAAAACATCTTAGAATATTATTGGTAGCTTACCGGTGTGAGGTCCAGTAGATTTACGACGACGTTTGCACAACGTGAAATGCAAGATTAAGCCAATCACGGTAACTGCTGCGAGAAAAACTGACGAATAAATCAGAGGTGGCTTAATAAGAGGAGAGTTTGGTGCTAGTACATTAATCTCGGAATCTGAATCATCTGAAGTTTTCTCTGTGTCTGCGTCGTGTTCTTTTTCCTGGAATTGAAGAATATTGGAATATTAAGGTCGATTCCTGCATTCCGTACCTTCGTTCTCGTCACTCTCTCCATTTACTCCCACACTTTCTTCCTCCCTTCCTCTCTCTCTACTCTCCCGCCCCTCCCTTTCAACCCCCCTCCATCCCACTCCTTTCTCCTGTCACTTCCACTCACTCCATTTCACTCCTCCCTACCTCCCTCTCTCCCCCGCCCCATATCTCGGTTCACCTCCCCTCTGTCTTCGTCATCTCTCCTCAACCCCACTTCCTCCCCCTCCTCCTTCGCTCCCCGTCACTCGCTATCTCTTCTCCTCTCCCTCCATCACCCTCACCCTCCCTTACCCTCCCTGGCAGTCCCTATCTCTATCCTAGCTTCTCGCTCCTTCTCCCGCTGTCCATATCACCGTTTATTCCCCCCCCCCCCCCCCCCCCACACACACACACACTCTTTCAAACTTCTCTTGCTCCTCTTCTCTCCCAGTTTATCCTCCTCCCTCCCATTCCTTCCTCTTCTCTCCCTCCCTCCCTCCCCTTCATTCCTCCCTTCCTCTCCCGCTGCTCTCACGTTTTCTTCGCATGTAAAACTTTCACATAAAACACTAGTTGAAAGTTTAATATGTCAAACATATGCGACGCACATGTGACAGATATGTCAATTTTTTTAACTGTTCTCATTTCCAAACTCTTACCCCATCTACACGCGTAAAAATCTCGCAAGTTGTTACAGCATTGTTGCCTGAACAATGCTGTAACAACTTGTTGACATATGTGAACAACATTGATAAATGAACAACATTGTTCATCATTGTTTCAACAAGTTGTTACGGCTTGATGAAACAACAACCGTTGTTCACGCATGTTGTAACAACCGAAGAACGTGTTGATACATCAACCATGTTCACCAATGTTGTAACATTGTTGTTCATCGTTGTTATTTCGTCATGCTGTTACAACATGTTGTATCATGATGTGCGAACAACGTTCTTGGCTATAAAAATGTGCTGTTGGAACAACTTGTTCATGACTGTTGATTTATCCGTGAACAAGTTGTTCGAACCATAAGTGAACAACTTGTTGACAACTTGTTCACGGCGAGCAGCACAACATTGTTCACTTGTGAACAAGTTGTGCGTTTTTACGCGTGTATGCTATATGCACATCTCGCTCCACCTATTTCGTAAGAAATGGTTCCAAGACGAAGATAAGACTTACTTCAACCGGTCTTGTGTTTTTCTCCAACATTCTCGATACAAATGCCGCGTTGTTGCGAAAATAAAGCAACAATGGATTCTGCAGGTTTTTGGCATGCCCACTAAGTGCTATGCCATATGAAGATGGATTTTGAATAATAGTTTTGACCATCAAAGGACTGTCTTCTCTCTGAAGTTTATGCAGACTCGCTACAACGTACATATCTAGTAAAGCGCCATCTACTAGGCCTACTTCGACGGCGTGGAGAATACTTATTATGTTAGAATAATTTCTTCCTAGAAGTAAAGAATCACATTTTGATTTTAACAACTTTTTTTTGTTTGAATAATTTGAAAACATTGTGAAATCCAAAAGAAATAATATGTACCTCTGTTGACAAATGCTCCTTTGGCCATTCCCAGTCTGTATTCAGAAGAATTTTCTATAACGGCAATCTATATTAAGTTAGAAAAAGATGATATCAACTAAAGTAAATAATTAATGACATAGAGTATGGTAGGGTAAGGTGAGGTAAAGTGAAGTGGAGTAAAGAGAAGTGGAGTAGAATAAAGTGGACTAAAGTGAAGTGGAGTGAAGTGGATTGGAGTAGAGTGGCGTGAAGTGAAGTGGATCGGCGTGGAGTTGATTAAAGTGGGTAAAGTAAAGTGGAGTAGAGTGAAATGAAGTGAAGCGAAGCGAAGTGAAGTGAAGTGAAGTGAAGTGAAGTGAAGTGAAGTGAAGTGAAGTGAAAAGTGAATTAAAGTGAAATGAAGTGAAATAAAATGAAGTGAAGTGAAGTATTTCGTTATCTAAAATCCCTGCAGCTCAAAATTCTTCATAAGTCTTACATTAGACTGATAAAGATCGACGTCTGAAACAGTTAGAGCAACTGTTACAGTCAATGCAGCAGTCAAGTTTCCCAATCAGCAAACCAGTGATAACGAGACCGTATAACGTCCACGCAAGTGCAAACAATCGTCCGGGAATAGTGATGGGTGCTCGGTCACCATAACTGCAGATACAAAAATAATAATGAAGAGATACCTCACACTCTTTTCTAAAGTACCAAGTTATTATTATGTTGATGACGTAACAATACTAATAATAATAATAAATATCATTCTTCTTACCCTACTGTTGTCATGGTAATAAATGACCACCAAAAGCCTTCTGGTGCACCACTTATGAAACTTCTTGGAAAATGATCTTCATTTCTTTTGGATTCCTTTGAAAAAATATTTAGTCGTTGGTTATGTGTGAGAGTAGAGTGGGGTGGAGTAAAGTAGTGTGGGGTGGGGTGGGGTGGAGTGGAGTGGAGTAGAGTGGAGTAGAGTAGAGTGGAGTGGAG
>JAWNZC010000423.1:1020000-1035000 GCA_035771165.1 Paragorgia papillata
TGAAACTGACTATAAAGCCCTAATCAAACGAGAACGCAAGTCATCGCAAGTTAGCTTACGATGACTTGCGATGCCACCAGTCAAACGTCGGCACAAGTCGTTGCAAGTTCTGTGAAGAGTCTGTAGTAGCAGGCTACAAGTTCTGCAACTTCCGCTAGTTCCCACGCCTTTTCGCTAGTTCTCATGATAGTTTCTACGGCGACGGAGCACGAAAGACTTGCATCGACTTATGTTTTGTGTTCAAACGTTTCGCAAGCTCTCGCAAGTTGAAAAAAACTTGCGATGAAATTTGAACAAGATCAAATTAGTCGCAAGCTAACGCAAGTCACCGCAAGTCATCGCAAGCGGGTGGTCAAACGAGACACAAGCAAGCACAAGCTAAAACTTGCGATGACTTGCGTTCCCGTTTGATCAGGGCTTAAGAGTTCTTTCAAATAAGGCAAACTTATTTTTTGTTTCATGAGCACTTTAAGGACGTTGTCGTTCATTGTTACTGGGATCTACTTACCATTCTCACTAGTTTCAACCGTGATTTCACTCAAGTTTCCACTACCTTTGCTAGTCATGCCAGCAATCCGTATAGAGTAATTAGCAAAGTTTCGTAATCCCTCCAGTTTGATTTCAGTGATGTGGGCATCTGTGGTAGTATTTTTAGTTTCATTAGCAAAATCCAGTGGCCAGTACGTAATAAGATATCCTCGTAAAATACCATGGGTCCACTCATTTGGGATTGATGACCAGGATATTTGAAGTGAAGAAGATGTCTTGTTTTCCACACTTGTATTGCCTGGAGGCTGACTGGGAACTGGATAAAAGGTAAATTAAGGTTAGAGCAAAATTATAACAGTGTTGTTGTTGGTGCTGGTGGTAGTGTTGATGGTGTTGTTGTGGTGGTGGTGGTGTTGATGGTGGTGTTGTTGGTGGTAGTAGTAGTGTTGTCGTTGTCGTCGTGGTTGTCGTCGTCGTTGTTGTTGTTCTTGCTGTTGTTGTTGTTGGTGGTGGTGGTGGTAGTGGTACAACAATAGTGTTGTTGTTGTTAGTGGTAGTGTTGTCGTTGTCGTAGTGGTTGTTGTTGTTGTTGTTGTTGTTGTTGTTGTTGTTGTTGTTGTTGTTGTTGTTGTTGTTGTTGTTGTTGTTGTTGTTGTTTGTGGTGGTGGTGGTGGCGTTGATGGTGTTAATTGTTGTTGGTGGTGTGGGATGTGTTGATGGTGTTGATGGTGGTGTTAGTGTTGGTTTTAGTGTTGCTGGTGGTAGGTTTTCTTTCATTCTTTTGTATATATATATATATATATATATATATATATTTTTGTATGTTTTACTATAGGATAATGAACGATGTATTAGTTTTAGACACGGCCCTTTGAAAATCAGACTCTCTGAAAGGTTACCGTGTTAAAATAATTTTAAATAAAAATAATAATAATAATTAGTAGTTGTGTTAGTGGTGTTGGTGGTGGTAGTAGTTGTGTTGTTGTTGTTGTGGTGGTGGTGGTGGTGGTGGTGTTGTGGTGGTGGTGGTGTTGTGGTGGTGGTGGTGCTGGTGGTGGTGGTGCTGGTGGTGGTAGTGCTGGTGGTGGTGTTGTGGTGGTGTTGTTGTCTCTATTATTGTTGTTGTTGCTGCTGCTGCTGTTATAATCATGATCTAGCATAAATCACTCTTACCGTCCTCATCAGTCGCGAAGTTCATCAATTCGCCTCGTACTCCTTCGCCTTTCTTAGTTCTTGCCACCATAAGCACTTCATACATAGTATACTTCATTAGATTAGAAATACTCGTGTTTGTTGTCTGATAATCATGGATTGACGCGTTGAGAAAAGCTGTGTTCTTATTTGTACTCTTCACTTTATAATACAAAATATAACCAAGAGGATTTCCACGAAAGAAAGATATATTAACCATTTGCCATTCGATGTATATCGACGTTGAACTGATGTTTGTCGTTGAAGTTATAACTGGTGCTTGACTAGGAACTAATAGAAATTATTACAAAGAGAATTATTACAATGAATTATTCAAGTGTTCAGTCCTGTTCTAAGGGGTGTTCGTTAGCGCTTCCACCTCTGCGACCCAGGTTCGATACCTGCTCTCAGCAGTTATCTGATTGAAAATTTCACCTTGGCCGCATTTGAGACGAGTGCTTCCAATTTGACTCTATCAAACACCGCAGGTTTCCTCCGGGTATTCCGGTTTCCTCCTGTGGCAACACTGGACCAATAAGGGATGTTACCCTGTTGGGCGGCACGCCCCAGTATAGTCGATATATGAGAGTACCCCCCGGGGGGGGCATCAAACAACTGAAGCCGAGCCTATATAATATCATTATGTTGACTTACCATCTTCGTCTGTTTTTACGTAATAAGCAACGGTTGGTAGACCATTTCCAGATGAAGAAAAGGCAGATATTCGGACAGTATAGTTTGTGAAGATCTCAAGGTCGGTTATTTCAGTCTCAAAAACATTGTCCCCGACAGACTTGGCTAACATTATCAACGACGGATCCTTCTGCTTCTTGTAATAGATCCTATAACCACGCAAGCTAGCTTGAACTGAAGTCGTATTCGAGGGCGTCCAGTTGACAAAAAAACTCGTTGAACTTGTGTTCGTTATCTCAATGATTACTGGAGGTTCGAATGGAACTGCTAAATTCAAACCAAAAAGACTATTGTAAATAAAAGCACCTTCGTGCCTATGAAGCGAAAATTAAGACAATGTAACATCTTTTGCAATTTTTCGTTTCCTTGCTTTGTTGTTGAGATATTTCAGTTCGTTTGATATGCAAATTAAACATCTTGATGTCACACGTGCATAATGAGGTATCAGAGAAGGTTATATATCTTTGCTATTATCAAACGTGATCACTTGAAGATTCTACATGTTTGGCGTTGTGAGATAAACACACGCACATACTTCCTTCGAATAAATTTGGGTTGATATGTAGCCCTTTCCGATAACACATTATGCTCGTATGACGTCAAAATGTTTAATTTGCATATCAAACAAACTGAAATAGCTCAAGAACGAAGCAAGGAAACGAAAAACTGCAAAAGATGTTACTCTGTCATTTTAAGTGTTCTTTCAAATAAGAGTCAGTGATGGACTGGCCCTTGGCCAAGGGGGTGGTGCCAATATTACTCAATTAGTGCCTTGCTGCAGTGGGATGCGATGTGGATTTCATTGAAAATGTCAATCACATTTCTAATGTCTAGCTTCCTTGTGATATCCCTAATAAAATCCATAATAAAACGTCCACTTTATCCCTAAATTTATTTGACACCTTCCAGGTTTGATAAAATGCGCTATTGAAAACATGATTTAAAACTTTTAAATCTTTCTTCAAAGTACCGTCAGAATGCAGGAAATGCCATTTCAGAGGTCCAAATTTCAAAAAATTTCCGGGGGGACCGGACCCCCCTAGGAATGGTTTGACTAAGGTTAAAAAAATTCTAGATCCGCCCCTGCAGCACCCCCCTTACCAGATCACGCTGGATCCATCACTGCTTTAAGTATAAGGATTAGAGAGCGTGGTCTAATAAATCATGTCTTATTTTCTTTATTCATGTCCTATTCACCTTGGCTAATAGAGATATTATTGTAATTGTACTCAACAGGCATATCCTGATTCAGTAAACCATCTTGATCAAGGTCTTCTTGTAATATGATTAACTGTTGTTCATCAACCGAATCGAAATGGATAGAAATATCTGCCATAATGCTGCCTGGTCTGTTAAATAAGAAAGGGAAAGCAAGAGTGGCGCAATACTGTAGTAAAAATAAATGAAGATACTATGGGTAAGAGAAATGATGAAATGATAATGAAATGGTGTAGGAATAAGAAATAACGATGATGATGGTGGTGAGGATGGTGATGCCGGGGTGATGGTGGTGATGGTAATGATCATGGGAATAGTTGCTATAACAATGATAAAGACGATGGTGATGATAAGGATATGATGGTGGTGGTAATTTAAACTACCATACCTAAATGATTGTACCAAAACGTTAACTGATGGATCATTGTTGTAAAGGGCTTTCACCTGCAAAGAAAAAGCACATCTTTATGATTGATAGTTTGAAAAGACAGCAAGTCAACAGCAACAACAATAACAATAGCAACACAAACAGCAACAACAACAGCAGCAGCAACAGCAACAACACAAACAGCAGCAACAACAACGACAACAACGACGACGACGATAAACAAAAACAATACATTTAAAAATACTTCTGCTTACGTTCGCGCTTATTTTCTCGAATAAATCCTGATATAACGCAGACGTCGGATCTACTAAATCCTCATCCCATGACTCGGCTGTCAACCTCAAAGTAATATTCAGTTCCACATCTAAAAATAAAAAGAAAATTATATATACCTATTCATTTTACTTACAAACGTAATATCAGTTGTGCTAAAAAAAGAAAGAATCAGACATAGTTTAACGTTACTCTGGCTTAAACGGTTTTTTTAAACGTAGCTTAAAAAGTTACTGTTCATGACCCAACGTTTCGACACTCCGATCTAATGTCTTCATCAGAGGTGATCGTTGTCCTGACGAAGACACTAGATCAGAGTGTCGAGACGTTAAGTCCAGTGGCGTAACGCTCATTAGGTAGGTTAGGGTGAGAACCATTGAACTAAAAATAACTGGAACGCTACGTTCAACCGGAAGTTTGAAGCCAAATTATGCAAGTCGTACCCAGCCTTTCCACGAAAAAAACAAACACGGCCAAAACAAAAACAGTAGAAACACGCGTGGAAGTGCGTGTCTGGGAGTCAAAACTGGCTTCATGGGAGTCAAATTTTGGCTTCAAGATTTGTATGCGCAGTTTACTGAACGTAGCGTTCCAGTTATTTTTAGTTCAATGGTGAGAACTAAGGGCCCCCGACAGTTGGGGGGCCCCTCGCAGCCCGCCCCATGACAACAAGGCCCCCCACACCAAATATGCCTAAGGGCCCCGTCTTCCTCCCTTACGCCACTGGTTAAGTCATGAACAGTAGTGACCTTTTAAGTTGCGTTAAAAAAGCTTTTAAGCTACAATTAGCGTTAAACAAAGTCTGATCAGTTGTGTTATCATATCTGTAAGAAATCTGCAACTGGAAACAAGATTAGTTATAGATTTATTTGCGATAAATATATTAAATACAAATACCTATGCAGGGATGCTCGTTGCATCCGCGACTTTCGTTCCAATGTCCTTTACAATAAATTCCGTCATCTCCCGGAGGTGGATGGGTACAGAACCGAACACGAGTGATATTACCACCACCACATGGTTTATCGCATGTTTCCCAGCTTGTCCAATGACTCCAGCCTCCATCAACTATTCGATGAAAAAAATGACACCTCATTATAAAAAAATTAACAACACGCGACAGAGTGCAACAAATAAATTAAAAAAAAACAAGACAAAAGAAAATGTCGCTTCGTACGATATTTTTCGCCAAGTGAAAATCCAGCCTAATAAATGGACACCTCTCTTAAGCGGACACCTCTCTTAAGCAAACACTTCTCTTAAACGGACACCTCTCTTAAGCGAACACCTCTCTTAAGCGGACACCTCTCTTAAGTGGACAACTCTCTTAAGTGGACACTTCTCTTAAGCGGACACCTCTCTTAAGCGAACACTTCTCTTAAGCGGACACCTCTCTTAATCAGACACCTCTCTTAATCAGACACCTCTCTTAAGCGGACACCTCTCTTAAGCAGACACCTCTCTTAAGCGGACACCTCTCTTAAGCGAACACCTCTCTTAAGCGAACACTTCTCTTAAGCGGACACCTCTCTTAAGCGGACACCTCTCTTAAGCGAACACCTCTCTTAAGCGAACACTTCTCTTAAGCGGACACCTCTCTTAAGCGGACACCTCTCTTAAGCGGACATCTCTCTTAAGCGGACACCTCTCTTAAGCGGACATCTCTCTTAAGCGAACACTTCTCTTAAGCGGACACCTCTCTTAAGCGGACACCTCTCTTAAGCGGACACCTCTCTTAAGTGGACAACTCTCTTAAGCGGACACCTCTCTGAAGTGGACAACTCTCCTAAGTGGACACCTCTCTTAAGTAAACACCTCTCTTATATAAGTAGACACCTTTCGTGAGCGGACACCTTGCTGTCCAGGATTTACTGGCCACAGTTGCCTTTTGTCAACTTATTAATTTTACTCTGGCTAACGCCAGGCGATCTTACTCGTCAAGGGGAGAGCTCCCGGAAACCTGGCCAATAAAGGGTTAACACGTAAAATACTAGAAAAGCGTCTATGTACGTCATGGGCAGTCAAAAAGATAATAAATGTACGACTGTATATCTAATTGAACCAATGTTTCATTCTACCTTTATTTGGTCGTATCATCATTGTCGTTTCATAACTACAAGATCCCTGCGTGAAACACGGCGGCGTCAGCTTGCTGTTAATCTGAAGGGCACCACAGCTACCATACCACCATCCACCATTAAGATCACCGTCGCAATTTAACGCACTTAAACCGTGATCAGCATCCCAAGTTGAGAATTCTGTTAAATTCGAGTAAGATAAGTTTTGTACATCGGCCCCATGACATCTTCCAAGTCGTAGCTGATAGTGGTTCGTTTCAGACGATACATTGAACAAGTCACATTCGGTTTTCCTGATCGTACCATCAAAGTACTTGAAAAGTAGTAAGAACTCGTAGACTACATCGTTGGTGAGCTGGTGTAAGTTTTTGTTGCCAATCCAGAACTCAGTACTGATGTTTCCAAAACCATTTTTGTATGCCTCCCAAGGTTGGTCGAAATCAAAAGTTCCTTCGTAGCGTCTTTGAATAACAAGCCAACCACCGCGTTCCAATGCCTGCTCGCAATAAACCCATGTTGTATTTTCCAGTTCAGGATTTGGTTTGACCAGGTAGGGACCACTTTGAATGTATCCTTGGAGTTGCAGCTGGCGGCAGTTTTGCATATGAACTAGAGAAAAACACAACAGAAAAGCTACCCTTCATAAAAATTGCACATTATATAAAACAAATAGATATAAGAGTAAAAGGAAAATTTTAGGACGGAGAGGAGGAGAAAGAGGAAGAGAAAAAGAAGGAAAAAAAGAGGGAAAAACTAGAATAAAGACGACGACGATGATGACGACGACGATGATGACGATGACGATGACGATGATGACGATGATAATGATAATGATAATGATGATAATGATGATGATGATGATAATGATGATAATGATGATGATGATAATGATGATGATGATAATGATAATGATAATGATGATAATGATGATGATGACGATGACGACGACGATGATGATAATGATAATGATGATAATGATGATGATGATGATAATGATAATGATGATAATGATGATGATGATAATGATAATGATGATAATGATAATGATAATGATAATGATGATAATGATGATGATGATAATGATAATGATGATAATGATGATGATAATGATGATGATGATGATAATGATGATGATAATGATGATGATGATGATAATGATGATGATGATGATAATGATAATGATGATAATGATGATCATGATCATGATAATGATGATAATGATAATGGTGATAATGACGATGATGATGACGACAACGATAATGATGATAATGATGATAATGATGATGACGATAATGATCATGATGACAATGACGATAACAATCACAATAAGAATACTGATAATGCAAAGGATATTGGCAAACTACTGTAAGAATAAAACTACAGAGCTACATACTTTTACATGGCCGCTCAGCAACACAAGGACGCGTTTCACGAGCTACCTTGCAGTAATATGGTTTAATACACAATGGTTCACGATATTGTATGCCTTCTCCGCAAGTTACTGAACATTCAGACCAATTTCCAGTTACAGTATCTGCAATAAAAATAAAATAAGAACGGTAACTGCGTACGGCCCTCGGGATTTATTTGTCAAATCTTATAAGTCAGATTTACATATCAAACAAACTGAAACTACCAGAATACTTTGCAAGTATCCGAGCACGGATGGTGTGTGCCGTTAGCAAGCTTTTACCAAAAGGTTAAGCCCGATTAGATCTAGACGGGGTTAGTACTTGGATGGGTGACCGCTTGGGAATGACCCCGTTGTCGAGCTTGGAACTCATGGGAGTAGAGTTGTAGTTGATCTCTTCTGTTCTTCGAGAGTTTTTCGCCAGGTTCTCCGGTTTTCCTCCGTCCGTAAAATCAACACCTACAAAGCTATTACGCTCTATATATTGAAAAGGAATAACCGTGAACCTTACCATTATCTATCTGAAATATGGCGACTTCGCAAATGGTTAGACTCGTAGGACCAGGCTTAGCTATGGTTAGAAATCGTCCGTAGCTGTAAGGCTTGCACGGTATGACCAAGGAATAAAGATCCGGCGCCATGGAATACAACCCGCCACATCTTGGATTGAGCACCCCAGAAGCGGTCTCATTCGCGTTTCCAATACGCACTTCAAAATCATGGAAATGCTCTTGACAACAGTCTTTTCTTTGAACGATAATAATCTCGGAAATATAGAAAGATTTACCCAGATCAATTGACCAAAAGGGATTAGATCCTGTTGCAATGGCACAATCCCGCAAGGCATGACGCTTAAAGTTACCATCAGCAGCGTAAAACGATTCTCGCGAACGATGCACCGCCGACTGCTCGGTATGTTTTCCCAGCGCTAGATTTCCTGGAAAAAAGTTAGAGTGATAATCGTTAAGTAATTGATACAGTATGAGCAGCCGAACTGTATGGGATTTACAAGACGAGCTGAAAGCGAACTGTTGTAAATCCCATACTTGCTTAAAATACGGATGCATCTAAATAACCATGATTCAAGCCATTTTAGGCCCAGTTTACACGCCGCTCTTGTGTCGAGTCGAATCTAATTATTTAGCTTAAATCTATCACAAATGCATCATAAGTCCAACGTATGAAGACAATGTCAAACTCGGTTCAAATCTATGAGAGCTTCATGGATTATCTAACACAAGAGCGGCGAGGATTCTTACGATGGATTTTAGTCGAGTCAAATTAAATTAATTGACTAGTTATATAACATGTGGCGCGTCCTATTGACTGGCACCATTTTGATTTTGTTGGCTTGATGTTCGTCATATAAACTATAATCAATCACTTAAACCAAATCCATCACAGATCTGACGAATAAAGACTTGCCACACTTGTGACGGATTTTAGTCGAATATTTTATAGTTGGATTTGACTCGACACAAGAGCGACGTCTAAACAGAGCCTTAACTGAATAAATCGAAGGAAAAGTTTATCCAAACTAGGGCGATGTTGTATCCGATTTACAGCATACTAATTAGAATTTATTTCTTTTAGTTTTTCTTTAAGAATTATTAACGAATATTTTATTTAAAATTAAATATTTGATTAGAATCAAAATCAATTTAGTTTCATTTTACAATACAATACAATACAATACAATACAATACAATACAATACAATACAATACAATACAATACAATACAATACAATACAATACAATACAATACACTACAGTACAATACGATACGATACGATACAATACAATACAATGCATGGCAAGGCAAGGCAAGGCAAGGCAAGGCAAGGCAAGGCAAGGCAAGGCAAGGCAAGGCAAGGCAAGGCAAGGCAAGGCAAGGCAAGGCAAGGCAAGGCAAGGCAAGGCAAGGCAAGGCAAGGCAAAGCAAGGCAAGGCAAGGCAAGGCAAGGCAAGGCAAGGCAATACAATACGATACGATACAATACATGACAAAGCAAGGCAAGGCAAAGCAAGGCAAGGCAAAGCAAAGCAAAGCAAGGCAACGCAAGGCAATGCAAGGCAACGCAACACAATACAATACAATACGATACAAATACACGCGCAAACAACGTATACATCCACAAGCTTACCAGCATGACAACCAATGATCTCCATTCGCAGGCAGCCCAAGCCTACCATATATGTCTTATATATAGTCACAGAAATTACTCTTACTCTCAGCGGTTGAGGAAAATGAATAATTTTAGTGCTTTCCCCGTCTTCGTTGCCGTCGAACTAGAAAAATAATAAATTCTAAACTTAATAAAGAATAGATATGTACTGAGATATCTTAAAGTGCTTATGAAACGAAAATTAAGTTTGTCTTATTTGAAAGAACACTTAAAATTATAGAGTAACATCTTTTGCAGTTTTTCGTTTCCTTGTTTTGTTCTTGAGATATTTTAGTTTGTTTGATATGCAAATTAAACATTTTGACGTCGTAGGTGCATAAAGAGCTATTAGAGAAGGTTAGATATCTTTTCTAGTATTAAACCAAATTAATTTGAATGAAGCATGTGGATGTGTTTCGCCCACAACACTAAACATGTAGATATTCAAGTGATTATTTTATTTGATAATAGCAAAGGCATATAACTTTTTCGATAACTCATTATGCACGCGTGACGTCAAAATGTTTAATTTGCATTTCAAACAAACTGAAATATCTCAAGAACGAAGTAAAGAAAACTGCAAAATATGCTACTCTACCATTTTAAGTAATATTTAAAACACGAGTAGTCGCGTTTTATCAGATTTAATAAAACGCGACTACGAGTGTTTTGAATAGCTTCAAAAACGCCGACAATAGATTTGCTAATTAGGATGACATTTTATATAAAATTTCACGTTCATTAGTATTCTTTATATAAAATTTCACCTTAGTTAATATTCATAGTAGTTTTATCAGGTATAAAAGACTTGCACATGATCAAATACGTGCATATTAGTGGACAATTTGGTTCATGAATATTAATGAGTTTTTGAAGTGTTCTTTCAAATAAGACAAACTTAATTTTCGTTTAATACGCACTTTAAAGTGTCTGTAAAGTAAAATATTCCGATAAAACAAATTTGAAGAGATCGTGCTTATGCTATTATTTCTTGTTAATTTTCATCTTGTGTTTATATGAGAGCCGAGCCAGCCCGCCCAGCCGAGATCTCGCTTTGTGAGACCGAGATCTCGGTTACCCAGGCTGGGTTTTTCCCCATATAAACACGATTGACTTTACTTACACGTAAACTGTTTTCAAGTCCAGCAAGCGGAGGCCAGTCGCGAGCTAAATATCTTCCTATAAAAAATGCTGAAAACCAATTTTCCTTGTTGTAGCCCTGAACGGCTACGCTAGCTACCCAATGTAGTTCACGCAGATCAATGTAAATTACACTGTCATATCTTTCACGTTTACACCATGGATTGTGGCTATTTAAACGCCCAAAAGTCGATACATCATGTGAATTATAGAATACGCTGCTAGATATCTGTTCATCTCCAATTGCACCAGACTCCATCCCCAAACCATGAAGGTAGTCTAAATATATTAAAAAGAAAATCAATAATAAAATTGACGTCACATACATACTCAAACAGACAGACAGACAGACAGACAGACAGACAGACAGACAGACAGACAGACAGACAGACAGACAGACAGACAGACAGACAGACAGACAGACAGACAGACAGACAGACAGACAGACAGACAGACAGACAGACAGACAGACAGACAGACAGACAGACAGACAGACAGACAGACAGACAGACAGACAGACAGACAGACAGAGAGAGAGAGAGAGAGAGAGAGAGAGAGAGAGAGAGAGAGAGAGAGAGAGAGAGAGAGAGAGAGAGAGAGAGAGATTTAATTTAATAAAATGAACGTTGCTACTCCGCGTTTCACGCTTTTATTAAATAAAATCTATCTTGCTCTACCTTCAAAAGTATCGAGCACTCTGTGGTCTATTGTAAACGATTACTTTAACTATTATATATATATATATATTAACATACCTGGTTTGTGTCGCACCAGTGAATAGCCATTATCTTCTCCGAGTGACTCAGAGTTTGGCGGAGTAATGGTTAACACTGAGTGATTTCTCCCATCTTGTACTTCAAATGATTTCACTTCAATATAGTAGTGTTCTCCAAGAGTGAAGTAGAAATTTCCGGTAACACTTCTGCAAAGATCATTAAATGCAAGTTAGTAGTACACAAACGCGAAATTAACCCTTTTCACGCACGTTGTTCTTGTCGGACAACTTTATCGTTTCACTTGGTCTAAACGCCAGACGATTTTACTCGTCAAGCAGTGACGTGACGTCGGGCATGAAAACTTAAAAAGAAAAATACTCTGAGTGACATTGCAAAATCAGTGTATTTTTTCATTATTCGTTGTCATGCTTAAGTAACCATCTCTAAGAAGATAACATAACCGCTTTTTTCATGCTTTTCCGCGAGTGGACTAAAATGCGACTCCAGTGCGAGTCAAATGCGACTCGAGTGCGACTCAAGTGTGTTCAAATGCGACTCAAATGCGGTTAAAGTGCGTTCAAATGCAACTCAAGTGTGACTCAAGTGCGTTCAAGTGCGACTCAAATGCGTTCAAATGCCACTCGAATGTGGTTAAAGTGCATTCAAGTGCAACTCACGTGAGGTTCGAGTGGACTCAAATGCGACTCAAGTGCATTCAAGTGTGACTGAAGTGCGTTCAAATGTGACTCAAGTGCGTTCAAGTGCGACTCAAGTGCGTTCAAGTGTGACTCAAGTGCGTTCACGTGTGACTCAAGTGCGTTCAAGTGTGACTTAAGTGTGATTCAAGTGCGTTCAAGTGTGACTCAAGTGTGACTCAAGTGCGTTCAAGTGTGACTCAAGTGTGACTCAAGTGCGTTCAAATGTGACTCAAGTGCGTTCAAGTGTGACTCAAGTGCGTTCAAGTGTGACTCAAGTGCGTTCAAGTGTGACTCAAATGCAACTCAAGTGCGTTTCGTGTAAACTCGAATGCGACTCAAAAGTGCGGTTCGAGTGTACTCAAATGCGACTAGTGTGGTTTAAGTGCGCTAGATCTAAGTAGAATAACCAAGTTTAAAGACAGGCTCTGGAAAACCCTGGTAAACCAATGATCAAGTTTTAATATACGCTATCACTTTGGCTTTTCTGTAAATTGTATGAAACCCAGTACCTCAGTGGTCCCGCTTGATTACTTTCATCGATCGACAACAATTTCTCTTTCCGGTCTGCTTCGTCATTCGAACTTATCCAAAGTTCACATTGGAAAGAGCAGGTCAATTGAAATAGGAATAAACCAGTTCGACTAGCAAACAGAAATGCTCTCAACCTCTCTCCGAACAAATGGTGGCTGTCGTTGATGTGTGAAAAGCTGGGTACCACTTCCACGTGGCTAGAGTAGTTATCGAACACGTTTTTTAAAGAAAACAGAAGTGAACTTTTGTTTAGCCAGACTTCACGAAGAACTCCATCACTATCTATAAGTCAGAAGAAAGACTAATTAACCAAGAGCGAGGTCTGTACGGGAGAGTATTTGCCCGAGGTGATTGTACACGTCAAGCGGTGACGAAGGATTGGAAGGAACAAGGTTGTGTGAAAAAGAACTGTTGAAGGTTGAAAAAGAAGGTTAATAAGGAATTTAGTGGTTCGTTTTGTATTGAATGTTGTAATGTCTTCAAAGTTTGACGTTGCCTTAAGCCTGGTTTCTATTTGGTCGCGATGGTGTCTTAACAGTCGTGAAAGCGCAACGTAGCGTTGTAGTGTGCGAGCCAGGCGGTTTGTTGGTACCACCCAATGGGGACAAAGGGCGACATACATTTTTGAAAAGGTCTTTATGTGTAGTAAATGAATATGTGTGATAGCATTTCCTAAAGTGTCATCTTCTATTGTTTTTCTCAAAAGTCGGTTTAGCACATTATTTTGCCATGTTAGATAGATCTAAACTTCTATTTTGCGATCTATTTCGGGTCTAGGAAACATTTTGCAAAATACGGACAAAGATGGATCCTTTTTGGTTGCACTGCGGGTATTATGTTTTTTAGACCTTAAAAAGGTTTAATATAATATATTGATAGTATTATAAAAGTTTAGTATAATAAAACAAATTAAATAGCGATGCAATGGCATTTCTAGCCCTCGTGCTGGAAAACTACCTGTATGGGGTTAGGTTTAGAAAACTATATATCCATTTCCCCCTGAAAATGACACATCTGGAAATTCTATCATCCAAAAATGTAAACTAGTGATGTTGACCTACATCACCAGGAACATTATTAGCCTTTGTACCCCCAAAGTGGCACCAAACGATCAATTTTGGGATGCTGGCTCATGCACTGTGTTTATAAATACGTTGCAATGCTTCAGCTTCACAATCAAATAAATACCAAGATAATGAGCCTTTTTTGTCGCTTCTTGTTAAACCGAAAAAGTGTCAAATGCAAAACACTGCGTATAATTAGTTACCTTCACAAGACGGCCTTGCACAAGGCCGGGTTTCCTTTTGTGACCTCAAACAGCCACGACCACCAAACGCGCTAGCTGGATTGTCACATTTGCGAGTACGTCTTTCAACGCCATTGTTACCACAAGATTTAGAGCAATAACTCCAGGGTGTCCATTCGGAATAGAAACCATCCACTATTCGAAGACACAAAAATTCGAATTAGTAATATCTTGGACTTTTAAAATTCCTTCTCTCGTTCTCTCGTTCGTTCGTTCGTTCGTTCGTTCGTTCGTTCGTTCGTTCGTTCGTTCGTTCGTTCGTTCGTTCGTTCGTTCGTTCGTCCCTCTCTATCTCCCTCCCTCCCTCCCTGCCTCCTTCCCTTCCCTTCCCTTCCATTCTTTCTTTCTTTCTTTCTTTCTTTCTTTCTTTCTTTCTTTCTTTCTTTCTTTCTTTCTTTCTTTCTTTCTTTCTTTCTTTCTTCCTTCCTTCCTTCCTTCCTTCCCTCCCTCCCTCCCTCCCTCCCTCCCTCCCTCCCTCCCTCCCTCCCTCCTCCCTCCCTCCCTCCCTCCCTCCCTCCCTCCCTCCCTCCCCTCCCTCCCTCCCTCCCTCCCCCTCCCTTCCTCCCTCCCTCCCTCCCTCCCTCCCTCCCTCCCTCCCTCCTTCCATTCTTTCTTCCTTTCTCCCTTCCCTCCTCCCTTCCTCCCTCCCCTCCTTTGCGCTCATGTCAAACAAAAATAACCACGCACACAAACATATACTCC